>UXGD01002029.1:0-29062 GCA_900474315.1 Torymus auratus
ATATATATATATATATTACTAAAGACTTCGTACCTAATGAATGATTCAAAAATGAAATTCTTGCCAGAAAAACTGTCATAAAAGTGTTTGTAATTATTCCATTCTTTTTTGGCTTTGTTTAAGAAATGAAGAGAATAAAAATACTACTAGTATTGCAGGTTTTGCACTTCTTGCATTCAGAAGTCCAGAAGTGCAACGTATTTTCGGACTTGGTTGCAATCAAGTTTAGAAATCCGAAGTTTTTCTGGACTTCTTGAGGAGTTAAGTGTCCCAGGGTTTCAAGTACTCGCAACCCTGGCAGAGAGATACCTACAACATGGATCAACAAAGGGAATGACAAGATAAGTGGCTGAGTACAATCTTAATACGTAGACGTTCAAAGCCAATTTGATTCACGAAACACGTTTGAATACTGGAACGGCATATTTTTCCGTCAATTATTAATTGTCAATACCCACTGGACCATTCACCTTAGTAGAAATACACATATATTATTGAATGAAATTATCAGAGATACCGTCGAATGTATATAGGTAAAATGTTTGTCGAATAGCCAATCTATACAATATATAAATGTCAGTATCCAATTAATTCGACGATTATACTATGATACGCGAAAAACATGCGATATAAAATATCATATATCATACATAAAATGAGTCTTATTATTACAGCGAATGACACTGATTGATGTAATAGACAAAGGGAAATGGCGAGTTTAACATGGCGAACGACATAATTTAAGATACTCGTTTTAACAGGATCCTGTAATTGTTCACAGAAAATTGATCTATATTTTTACATACAAAAGTAAATAATTGTTTATAATATATAAACAAAAGAATTTATTTATATTGAATTACCTATATTAAATTTATAAAAAAAGTGCTCCAAAATGTGTTTAACTTTTATCCATCTAATAATATGTCCATCACGTGGATTTCAAAATATTTTAAAACGTAGTTTCAAAAAAGTATTATTATCTACTAACTATATTTATTTTTATCGATAGATAATTGATTCTTAAAGAGAGTTGTTTAGTTTATATTTTACATAATCTGTTTACAAAAATACTGTTATGTCAAACAAAAATAAAATTTCTAACTTATATGAAAAGAACAATAATTAACAACATGTTCAAGATTCACCAAAAAAAAAAAAAAAAAAAAAATTTCGTAGGAAACGAATTCAAAACTGTCTGAAAATTTACGTCATCAAGCCTAATCCTTAAAAAACCCCCGATGCACAATCACCTCGACCATTACCACACCCCACCCACCCACCCTCTACCATCTATCCTACCCAACTAAGAGAGACGCATATCCCAAAAGCAAAAATCCATCTCGCGCTCCGCATCCCATCCACTCCACTCCTTTTAAAATTGCTGCTTCACGCCGCTCTGCGTGTATGCACGCAGGGGCCGAGAGAGGCTCTAAAATCCAGCGCGTAAAAAAGGGGGCTCGCGTAATGAAACATAAATAACGCAAAACTCGCGCGAGCGCGCGATCGGCATGCATCATCGATTACGGGCTCCCCCGGTATACATGTGTGATGTGTATACGCTCCTGAAAGCGGGCCCAGAGACGAGGGGCGCGTTTTGGACAACCCTCGCTGATTGTCCCCCCACCCTCCATGACATAGGTGACCGGTTCGAAAGGGACGCGCGTCGCTGCCGTACCGACGGGCCTCATGCTTGCGACAAGTTACCCTGTGGTACGTAGCGAGAGTAGTGCGAATTCGATCCGAGGGTGAGCGACGCGTCGGTAAGGGTGGAGCTCTGACGGGTTGTGCTAGTGCAGGCCCGTTTACGCTTGATGCTTGATGACGCCTAATTTGGGATAGGTGAGTAGACCTATTATTGGACTCCAACGTTGGCGTGAGACTAGTATGGAGGCTTAGGCAGTTTTTTAGTATTACAAGATTTATTACAAATTAATATTTACGACTGGAATAAAAACGTTTTATTAAATCCTGTATTATAATATATTATTAACTTGCACATATTTTGGCAATTAATTATTGTTTATTAATCGATTCATTATCGGTTAAAAAAAATTTCATAGACATCAATTAAAAAAAAATGACAAGTTTAACACTAAAAACTACTGCTTATGGAACGTATTGAATATAATCTTTTTAATGTACTTCACCACAGAATCCACCCTCAATCACCGAAAAATTCCTCGCATTCACGATCCCCCGTCGGATTCCACGGATAATTTCCGGCGCATAAAATAAGATTAGAAGGATCTACTCTCTCTCATACGTCCTCTCTTTCTCACTCGCTAGTAGATTTTTTCCTTTGCCGCGCGAGCTCGCGCGCGCGCGCGTATCCACTTCCATCTCCCTTTTCACTTTCACCTCCGCGCGCGAATTTCCCTGTCTCGCTCGCTTCTTTACTCTCCCCCTCCCTCATCCGCGACGAGTGAATGGTCTGACGTATCGCCGGGCTGTCTGTGCCCGACATCCCGGATTTTTCCATTAAATTTTCCCGACGTGCGAATCTATCACCGCCGTAGCACTGCGCGCCGCGCTACACTAAAACCTCCGCGCGCGCTGTGTGAGTGATTTTCCCGCGGCTGACCTACCCTTGTTCCATCCCTCCGACGCGCTTATACTTACGGGAAAAAAAATGAGCGCGCGGAAATTCGCGCGCCAATGGGGATCGCGGTGGTGACTTTGCGCAAATATACGCGTGCGCTCGCGGATTTCGCGCGGCGAGGTTCAGTGTTCAAACACGCCGCCCGCTCAAATACAGATGGAGTCCTCGCCGTGCGCCGAGTGTTTACCCGGATAATAAGATCGACTAATTTACCGACAAAGCGGTATGAGGGCGAGCGAGCGGCCGTCGCCGCCACGGCGCTCAATAATACACGGGAAGTTTCGATTCATGTGTCGAGGCTTTTGTTAGGATTTAGTATCTGCGTTAGTTTTCGAATCATCGAACCTTCATTCGGAATAGCGATTTGTTATTATAATTCTAATACGTAACTATTTTTAAACATATTATATACATTACTGTGTATTACAATTTATACCCTGATGTAATGATGTATGGGGTTCGGAGTATAAATCATGTAATTTTGTTATTATCATTCTTACGATGTTAAGTAACTCATCGGTTCAAAAGGTCTTATAAAAAATTACTTAATACTAATTAGTATATTTGGCTGCAAAAACCGCATAGGTTATTAGATTTCTGTTTATCTGGTTTTATCAGACCTTTCCAACAGGGTCTATAATTGTTCTCAAAAGAAGAGATGAAATAAAATTATCTATTTTGTCAATAATCATGTACCATCTTTATAATTACGATACTTATATTAATGAAGACCTTAATGCTCTATATAAACATTCACTTTTTCATATCACAAAACTACTGAACCTATCAACTCCAACATTAAAACCAACAGCTCCCACTGCCATTTTCACCATCAAATTATTCTCTCCCACGGCAAAAAAAAGCAAACAAAATAATGCGACACATTGTCGCAAGATTTACAACGACGCCGCAGAGAAAACCTCGTCAAACAAAGGCATTCCAGCCCCGCTCGCGAATCATCGTCTCGTGCTCGGCCAGTCTTCTCTCCCGCTCTCGCGACAAAAACGGCCACCACCAGCAGCAGCTCACCCCCTCGTATATAAAAAAGCCCGGACATAAAGGAACGCGAGAAATTCCGGCGCGAAATATGCCAGATTTCCATTTTACAGCAACGACGACGACGACCACCACTACGAGCCCGCATTTATCATCGCTCTCCTCCACGGACGTCTTTCTCTTTCGCGCGCGCGCGCCCGAGACAAAAAGCGGCGAAGAAATCGTGCACGTATACGCACACACATACACTCAGGCGCGCGGGATTCATTTTTCAGCGTACCACTACTACAAGAACCCGCGTCCAGGCGGGAAAATGCAAATGCACGGGGCATCTGGCAACAATGGCCGCGCGCGCGCGAGCGGTCGGTCTCGCCCCTATTTTAAGGGTCGGTTTGTCGGGGGCGGCTGTCGGCGGTCGAAAGCTCTCTCTCTCCGAGGGGGTGGAAGGTAGGAGAGAAGGGGGAGGGGGGGGGGCAGCAACTCGCCGGCCATGCAAAGCAGCTATCCCCAAAACAGCCGGGCTGCCGCGCGCGCGCCGGCCCCTGATAAGGGTGGACAGCCACGATCGATTAGAGTGTGCTGCTGCTGCCGGCGCTGCTGCCGCGCGCGCTCTACTTTGTCTCCTCTTTCTCCGTGTATACATAAGCCCTCGTCTACCAACGCTCCTTAATTCTCTTTCCAGCCCTTGCGACGCGCCTTTGCCTCGAGATTTACTCGCGTACAAATACAAGCGACGCGAGTGAGAGAGCTGATGGAAATTTATATATCGCGCGGCGGTGCGAGAGGTTTTACCCCTTTGTTTCAGGGGCGAGTTGGCGGTGAGGATGGTTTTAAGGAGGCTTGTTAGGGAAATTTTAATTAGCTGAGTGGACTTTTTTGGCGCCTGAGAGACAAATGTGACCGGGCAGATGGAGCGTGATGACCCGGTCGTAAGACTGACTAGTTGTACAATGCAAAGATGACAAATTGGTGTGATTTATATTGGCTTTAAAAGCTTTTAAAATCTTATATGGATTTAATTTTTTTAAACAATAAAAGATATCACAATAGTTGAAAGACCCTATAAAACCCAAGAATTTAAGTACTAAAAGTAAAATTACGAATGAAGCAAGGCAAACAACAGTCTTCGAAGACCACGTTCACTTTTTCTCGCGTACTCTCGCTTTCTCCGCTATACACAATAAAAAACTTGGTAACGAAACTTCAAAACTATACTTCTTTCGCTGTTCTTTCCTCAAATTCTGATCCTTCTCTTCACGACTAGGTCGACGCCAGCCATGTACAACGCCAGTATCTCCCTTTCAGCCTCTCGTGTCCGCGTCTCGAAAAACTTTCCCAAATCATCCAGATCGATCCTCGCTAATTTTTCGTCAAGACGCTCGCTCGCGCCAAGGCGATTAAGCTATCCCAAGGTGCCGTAAATTATCGGCTAAAACTTGGGTAACGATATCCACTTAAATGAAGTTTCAGCCGCAGCGGACCCGCGCTTCCTCTTCCTCTCCTGCTCCTTCGGTGGCCACACTACGACAAAGGCACTTGATACACCGCTGGCCGAAACTCAAGGCGTTCGTTCGCTTCCTCTCTCTCTGCCTCTGTCCCGCCGCTTCTTGTTTCTCTCCTCCCGCGCCCGCAGGAGAGAGGAAAGGATATACTTTCCAAGGTGCAGCCACCCGCCCGCCTGCCGCCGCTGCGGCCAGAGTCATATTCGAGTATATCGCGCCTCGTGGACCAACTTCCAAACTCTCGGGGAGCTTTCGGAGGACTCGCGCCCGCTCTGGGCTATGGCTCTGGCGCTCGCTCTTGCTCTCTGTGTAACCCGTCGCTGCGAGCCCAGCGTCGCATTTCCGGTGAGGTGAGGTCGCTCTCTCTGTGCTTGTGTGGGTACTGAGAAACTTAACTCACGCCACGGTTTTCCTTCTCAAAGTCCTGCCCCGGGTCCGTTCGCCGCCGCTGCCGCCGCCGCTGCCGTCGCCGTCTTCTCCCGAGGTTCACTTTGTAATAGTTCGCCGAGGCGTGAGAATGCCTGTTTCGTCAGAGATGGTTATTAAAAATTAGCGAGCGTTGAGGAATTTTTTTGAGGTCAATGCATGCGGCAACTTTTGGTGGAAAGTTTGGGAAAGCGGATGGTTGTTTGGTGCGGAAAATCTTGACTTTGTCGTGACCTAGTCAGATTAACGTTTGTACAAACTTGAAATACTACTTTTACATAAATCATAATAAGAGCAATATTTTAATTTTTTTCCGTAAAATAAAAATGGATTTTATTAAAATATTCAATTTTTGTCACACAAACGATGATAGTTTATAGATAGATAAAGAAACTTCGTACTTCTAAAATATTCCGACTATTTATATTTCCTGTACACAAACCATGCAGCCAACTTTTCGCATACCCAACATAATATCGTTCCCCGAGCATATTGTGGACACACCGAGGCTGATCGAAACCGACGTTATATTTCCCTCCCCTCGCGTCCCTCAACACGGCGCTCGCGCACCATTCTGACCTTAATCTCGCAGATTTAAATTTGAGCGCGAGGGAAAGAATGGTATATACGACGGAAGCGAAGAGCAGCAGCAACGAATCGATACATCGAGAATCGGATGATGTCATCCGTTACATTCGTTTCCTGACTCATCGATGCGCGTCGGCGGCCGTCGCACATGCGGCCCAAACCAAATGAAAGCTCCCTCCCTACGCGTACATACACACACCCTCGCGGCATCCAATTTTTCGGCTTCGACGTTTCCGGCGCGCCTGGATATTCGCGAATTCTCCCCGCCCCCTTCCAGAAACCTTTGGGCCATTTTCCATTTCGCTACTCGCTGCCGAGCATTAAAGTGCGCAACGCACCGAGACGCCCGTGTATGTATACGTGTGTACGCAAGAGAGGGCAGAAAGTACGCGTAACCTCAGGAGCGAGAGAGAGAGAGAGAGAGAGAGTGAGAGAAGTGAAGGAAACGCTATACGAGCGCGCTTTTGGAATTTTCATATCGAGACAGAATGACAGTCTCCCGTCATATTAAATTCCTCGACGCTGCTCACTTGCAACTCTTTTTTTTTCTTGCAGAGAAGAAATAACCCTTTGGTAGGTTTGTGAAGACCCTTTAGCCCCTGAAAGACGGCGGTAATTTGAATTTTTCGGCGGTGAGGTTCAGAGAAAGACTGAGATTCCACGTAACGGTGGTAGCAATATCTATCATGAATATTGATATGGAAATTTCTTGTACAAATGTGTGCTGAAATTGTAACGATATAGAAGTAGAAAAAAATAAGAAAACTTAAGGTCCATCTCACTAGTCAGTTCAATGTCAGACATTTCCCCTCAACTGCCAGGAAACAATTACCGTTATTATTGTCCACGATTCGCAACATGAAAATCAGAGCGAATGATTTACAACTCTCGCTCATTGATATGAAACCACCAGCGGATCGTGGCTCAGCAGTCATAGTGCAGCTGACGCCGACTACACAACTTACACACACGCTTGCGCGCACGGTGGACGCGACATCAGGCAGTCGCAGAGAGGAAACAAACGCAATAAATATCTAATACGTTTCTAGGCGGCTAGTCCGCGCCAAAGTCACGTTTTTCGAAAAGAAGAAAGGAGAAAAGGGCGAACACACGCAGAGACAGAATGCGATCATGAGAAATGGAGGAAGAGGCGGCACCGATGAATCGCGCGGACTGCATAAAAGGACGGGCCCGTGTGCTACAAAACCCAAAACAGTTTTCCACTCGGACTGTCATTTATTTCGTTATTTATTTTCGAACACTCGCTCATGCTGCTCTCGCTTAACAGAATGGAAGAAGAAATATCGACGAGGATACACATACCAACTACCCCTTTCGCTCACTCGCTTGCTCGCATTGTCGTACGCGAGAGAGAGAGAGAGAAAGAGTCGAGTGCGGCTTTTTAACCCTTAAAAAATTTCGTCGGAAGGGTTCACGCGCGTTGAAAAAAAAACGGGAGAGATAGAGAAAGAGTTCGACACGTCGGGGTCGATACCACACACAGACACCCCTCCCCTCTTTTAGATCGGGACGAAAAAAAATTGCCGACTGAATGGCGGGATTACATCGGGGATTTTGGTTTTCGCGTCAGACGCGCGAAAGCCGATTTTCCGATTTCGCTCACTCTATACACATTGGCCCTCGGCGCGCGCGCACTCACACACGCAGGTTCTCGAATTAGCCGTCCATTGTGCGCGAGAGGAAAGAGGAGCAGCCCGCCCACGCGATCCCTTAAAGTCCTCGTGACGTCGCATATTAAGTTTCGCTCTCGCTCGACCCTTTAACCAGGAAGCGCAAGCTCCGTCTTATATATACATATAGTCGGTAATATCCCTCGGACGTGTCTGCTCCCGGATCGCAGCGGCCGATATTCAATTTACTCCCTCTGCGCGCTCGTCTTCTTTTTCCTTATCTTCGTGTCCGCGTTTCCACCCCAGACAGACAGTCCCCCTTTCGACGATGCTTAACCATGCTAATCTTTTCATTTTCGACCGCTTCGAGATTCCCGGCCTGATGTTTTAATGCGCTTTGTTTTGCCGTCTTTCGATGTCCCCCTCTTTTCGGAACAAGGAGACATTTCGATAGTTACCGTGGAATGAAGAGAGAGCAAGCCCTTTGAGGAGGCATTTCGATGTCTTTCTCGTCGAGGACTCCTTTGTAAAGGAGGAAGAATGCTGGAATCGTAGGAGTGGATTCTATTGTTGGGCTTCTCTATGGGTTACGTTTTGTTGCCCACGCAGTCAAATTATCGAACAATCGATCGTTATTTTATTGTATTAATATCAGCATTTTTCAAATATATATAGTTCGTTTGATTGTGCGACAGCAAAAGAAAGATTTTTTCATAATTCGTGTGTAATGTCAATTGTATATATATACCTACCGCGAAAAAAAAATTCTCGACACTATTACGAAACATTATACAGCAAATTTTTCCCAAACTACTTCAGCACCACGTCAGCTCCATAACAAATGACACTCCATATCCACTCGCACTCGAAATCATCCCCAATAGTCATCACTATTTCTTCCCCAAATCCGAAAAAAAGGATCGACTATAGGTATACGTCGAGCGTGAATCCATCCTCCAATTGTGCATCGCAGCCAAAACAATCCGACGGCCGACTCTCAGCAGCGCAAACATATTACCTATATATATACACACTGCAGACAGAGAGAAAAGGTCGAGTCGAAATTCCGCGCTCACGGCTGTGTGTTTGTTTGGACAACGGCTTTTTTGTCGCCGCCGCGCCGCCTCTGCTCCCTTTCCGCGATTCTCTGGCAGTAGGTACGTGTCGCCCGTGGGAAACGCGCGCGATGGCTCGTATATCGATCAAAAATATATTAGTCGCCGGCGCGCGCGAGCACTGACACTGCGGAGTGTTTTCTACGTGCTCTCATGAGAGAGACAGAAAAAGGGGTGTAACGTAGGGTGAGAGGTAACTTTTTTTTCCTCGGCGCCACGAAAAAAAAGAGAGCGAGGTCCCGACAAAAGAAGCTCGCGCGAGCGTACCTGTAAAGGGTTTTTTTCGCGTTCCAGAGATCGAAGCTACCTGCGAAAATGTGGACGAGGAAAGAGAGAGAGAGAGAGGGAGAGAGAGGAAAAAAATCGTCCAAATTAATGATTTAGTGGTGTCAGTTTCGACGCGCTTCTGGGGTGATGCTATAATCTCCCTCCCCCCTATACTCGCGTCCCGGAGAAATCGACCTGGCCGCGATCGTCCCCTCTCGACACGTATATGTATAGATCGTATACGAGCCCTAATCGCAGAAAATACAAAATTAATACACTTATATTGCGTCGCCGGGAAATGTAAGGCTCCAGAGTTATGAGATTTCGGAGCTTTTGATGTTGGAGGGGTAGGGCAAAAAAGGACAGTTTTTTGGGGATTATACCGTTGGTGCGATTGATTGCTAAATATTTATCAATAGGATAATTCGATTGTAAAATTGATTTTGTATTAAATATATACATTTTTTTTATTACAAATTTTATTTATTTCAAGTATAGCTTAGAAATATATAAGTATTGCAATCCTAATATATATATATAATAAATACCAACTAAACTAATAATTTTTCTCTACATAAAATTCCGACCCTCCCGAAATAAACCCCGTACTTCGCGGACTCAAAAATAGATTACGGCGTCGAGCGCCCATAACCCTGCAAAATTGAATAAACCTCGCAACTAAAAAACGCATCGACAATCTCTCTACCCTTCGCACGCGCACAAGCCGCCGAAGCAATCGCCTCGGCAATATTTATAGCCGCCACGTGGAATCAGCATCAGGACGCGATGATGTCGAGGCCTCGCGGCGACTTTTGAATTTCCCGACTTATATCGACCTCCCCCTTCTTTTTTCTCCAAGTGAGAGAGACCCAGGCAGCGGCGGTCGAGACCGCCTCATCCCCCCTCGGCGCGTCTTTACAGCGTTACACAGCCGGAGTTTACTGCTCGGCCTCGACGACGACTTTTCCCACGAGACGTGCCATGCGCGTTCAAAAATTGAAGCGCGCGTGGGCAGGACGCGTAGTGACCACCCCCGCGTAGAAGGTCGTCCCAAGAGACGGTGAGAGAGAGAGAGAATTCGAATTTAAATTCAAATTTTAAGACGGTGGGTGTATATGTATGTGGAGCGGAGGAGGTTTTCTTTAAGCGAGTTTCTCTGTTTTTTGGGACAAGCTTTGATGGAGGCTATGGGTGAATGGGTGGGGAAGAGAGGAGAGGAGAGGACCTTTGATCGGGCCGATAGAGACGGCCGAGATTGTTTTAGATATGCGTTATATTAGGGGACGAATAGCCGTGTTACGCGTGTGTCTGTAATGTAATTTTCTATTTTTATGACGGTATGGTTGTGGTGGGCTCCCTTTTTTAAAGGTTTTTTGATAAGATTAAAAGGCATTTTTTGTGAATGAAAGTTAAGGGAAGTTATGTGAGAATTGCAAGAAAAAATTTTTAAAAATTAACATTTTCCAAAATTTCATTGAGGTATTAAAATATACAATTAGGTCATTATTGTCAGAGAAAGTAAGTTTGTTAACAAATTTCCGTGGCAGCCAGTTTGGTATTTACTTTTTTGTTATTACAACATCTATTTAGCAGATCTCTAAAACTTTCTTACATCCTTTAAGAAAAGTATTTAATGTTAAAATAAAATGCACTACTGATAAACCTATATCTTAGTGAAATAGCATTAGGCCATTTCCATCCTCTTTCTCCGCACTTCGCGCTTACCACGACACGCCAGTAGCGCATCAAAGGTAAACATCGCAGGAAATAACAGATATCCGTGAATGTTATCGAGCGCAGTTTTTCCTCCTCTTCGTCCCCTCATCTCCTTTATATACATCTCGAGTGAAAAATTTTTCAAGCCCAGCCGCGCAAAGTGACAGCTGAATGGCCGCACAATCGGATGATCGACGAACTATACGCGCGCGGTGCAGAAAAAAAACGTGTCCTCGCCAGACTCACTTGCTCCTGAAATGGCCAAATATCCGTCGCGAGTGGTTACTCTGCAACTTTGGCTGCGAGATATACATCCGCGCGAGAGTATAAGCGAGAGCTAAGGAGGTCGCGTAAGGGAGAGAGAGAGAGAGAGAGTGATCCATTAGCGTGTTTGCGAGGGGTTGGACCGGCGCGCGAGGTTTTTAAGTGGTGTTTTGTGCGAGAAAGAAGGAGGAGGATAGAAGAACCAATCGCGCGCGCGTGTGGGGCTACGCGCGCTGATGAATGCCACGGGAGAGCGGATGATTTTTTTTAATCTTCATGCGGGTGAAAATTTGTGGAAATGGCGGATGCTGGGATGAGATGTATAAGCTTTTTGAATGTTTTTTCCAAAGTGATATCATTTGTGAAAAGCATTAGGAATTTGCTATATAATGTGTATCACTTTTCATAAGTAGTATCATTTGTAATCTCATCCCTTATATTAACATCACTGATGTGTGACACTTATTCTTATAAGTATACAGTATGTTTATTTGCAAATTATATAATTTTATTATCATTAATTAACAAAAGTGTTCATTATGTTATATAAGACGATGTATGGTTGTCGGTCAACGAACCAAATAGAAAATATTTGGCTACAATATTATAACAGTATAAAAGTTCAAACTTGGTCTATTTTGTTCGTTGAAGTCCATCCACTAACTATCGATTCAATACGTCGAATTTTGTTATTACTTAATTTTTATATTTTAATGAATTACACTTTGTTTTAGCGAAATATGTCCTTTTCGACGTAATAGCAATGCTTATTAAAGAGGAATAAATCGTGCAGTATGAGAATCAAACAAACATTTTTAGAAAAACTATTTCACAGAGAAAATAATCTACTTTTTCTTCTATTCCACCATTAGAATATTTCCTGTCAAAATAAAAAATACCTCATAGAAAAGAAAAATTAATAACTATGAATGAAAAAAAATTTCATAATTCGCAATACATCTGAATTCCTCTTCCGCCACCACACTTTTCCACTTTCTCTCCCAACCCACTCATCCATCATCAAAACCTCCTTATACACTCTTACAGCTATCTGTATACTCAAAGACGAGGTGCCGGCACGTGGGCAAGAGCTGTCAAAACTAGTTTCCTCGAGCCCGTCTTGATTCCCGACGCGGCTTTTCTTCCTAAACGACGCCAGTCGGCCGACACTTCCGCCGCGCGGAAGGCCGAACCGGCCTGGCGACACACGCCCGGCTGGTAGTTATTAGCATATGTAAGGAGCCGACGGGCGACGGGCACACGACCCACATGCACGCCTCTCCATGGCCATGGGATTTTCATTGTATTTTCGCGCGAAGAAGGTGGCCGATGCGCGTGAGCTCGGGGGATGAATAGGATGGTCGAGTTTGAATGAGAGTAGGTATATTTTTATCTATTTGTATTTCTAAAATGTTTATGCGTACGAGAAAAGAGTTTTTTAATGAGGATACGTTTGAAATGTTAGATGTTGTCATAAGTGAGGAATATAAACAACTATTTTGCTATTGAATACTGCCATGTATTTTGATAAATCCTCAATTTATAAAAAATTTTGTTTCAAACGTGATTTTTTTTTAGATTCGATAAGACATTCATTTTACGTACTTATCTTGGACCTTTCCTAATTTTTCGTCAGATTAAAATAAACAACATGCATCTATACTTTCTAAATAAATAATATAGATGAATTTATTCAAATTACTATCATAAAGATCTTTATATCACTCGGTAAACTCAAAAAATGTTACATCTTTGAACCGCTCCTCTTCGGAAAATTTTCCGACAATCATCTCGCCCAACGAGATCAAAGCCCTCGCAACCCACATTCCGAAAATTCTCGATTTCCAAATTCAATCCGTCGGCCGCCCGAGGCTCTACCACTCCCACCCACGGTCATATACCCATCTCCCTACCCACCCTATCCATACAGATACACATCCTTTCTCGCATTGCATCATATACACCCAGTTAGGAGGATCTCTAGCACGAGGCGAAAGACCTCCCCCGGAAATAACGATCTAAGATAGCCCAGTAGCTACACACTCTCTGTTACTGTGTGTGTATCGCCCTTATCTCTCACATCAAATCACCTTAACGTGCAGCGGCGCGGCGCGTGTGTATATAAACTCGAGAGAGCCGGGAGGAAACCTCTCAAGCCTAATCTAGCGATTCTTCGACTACCGCTGGCCCGATCCGCAGTCCATTTCCAGCCCATCGTACGTACACCTCCGTGTGCTCTTTCATATACGTGCCATCATATCTCGCGCGGGGATGATTCTCTCTCTCTCTCTCTCACTCTCTCCGTATATGTGCCGTCTCATCGCGGCTGCGCGCTTTTTTACGGAGTGAGAGAGACTATGCGAGCACGAGTGGCATGACGAAACCCTTTTAGAGATAACTCGTCATTCTCTCGGTGTGTGTATCCTGGCGGATTCGTTGAACTCGCGCGGGTTTATTTCGGTGAGAGACCGTATGTCGCGTACGTGCTTCTGTGGAGCGCAACTGCACGCGGAGGCAGGCGGTCGCGCCGATGAGGATGACGATAAACACGTAGTATTTTAGTACTGCCGGATCGATTAGTTTTTTTATGCACGCGCGGTTCGGTTGGCGCGCGCGGACGGCTTGATTAATTATGGTTTCAATAGTTTTTAACGGCGCTCGGATAGGGTTATAGAAGGGTAGGAAAAAAAAGAGTTGGGATGAGATGAAATGTAACACTTGGCATCATTAATTTTCACTTTTACTTTTTTCGAAACTGCTGTAGTCATATACAAGATAATTTTGTATTTGAAAATTAGATTGTTTAATTATATTCGAACGACTTGCAGATTATTCAATTTGATATCAGCCTTATAAATACCCTCAAACGGGCCAATGAAATATTATAATATATTAATCCGGCTTCGAGTTTCAGATGAGATAAATCATTAATATATTTCATTATAGATTTTTATCATTGAATTATATCACTCCGATCGAGATTTATTACCGCGATTACTAATTTATTAAGTAATTTCAGAATAATCGGATTCGCGAGTAATTATAGTAAGCTTTGCTGAACCATTAATAAGTATCGATTCGTATAAACATTCCGTACCACAACCCTCATACATTCGAAAAATTGCCTTTAAAAATATTCACTAAAATTTTCAACAATCCCTCCCTATACTCAATTAACCAACACTCTATACATATACACAGTCACATAAAAAACGCACTCTTCCACTTTATCCACCATTTTACATCCCCGTCTCTCTCCCCCTCGCGCGGGTGTGTATCGACTCGGAACGGGAGAAGAAAAAAATCGAGCCACCCCATTGGTCGGCGAGCGAGCGCCGGACCCTCGGCCGCCACCCCTCTCTGCTGACCAAGCACCGCCACTTCAATTTCCAGAGCCGGCGCTCGAGTGCGCGCGCGCCCTTTGCACACTCGCAGCCCCCGCGACCGCGTCGTCGTCGTGTTTTTGCGCTGCGCGAGCGCGCGCCGGGCCGAGCGGAGATAAGCCGGGCACTTTGCATATTGCAAAAAGCGCAGGATAGGCAGGATAGGAGGGAGGTGGTGGTGATATTTACGATGGAAAGTGCGAGGTGAATTTGCGAGTATTGATGTGTGGGGGAGAGGGAGAGGTTAACGATGATGGTTCGAGCTTGGGTTGTTTCGTGTATATGGGGTGGGAGATAGAGGCAGCTATACTCTTCATGTAATTTGAATATTCAAGTTGTTGCAAAAAAATGTTAGTTTAGAATGGAACATAATTAGTTTAAAAATTACAATTGGAATTAAATCTTGTTTGCTTTAGCTTTTAGTCATTTTTACGTATAATCAAGTGATGTAGGATTAGATTCTAATACACTAAAACCACCTTTTTCTGTCACTTGATCACAATAAGACCTGAGAATCATTTCCCACCAACAACAAACACTTCCTCGATCGCACCATTCTTCACACCACTCACACTTACCTTCTTCCCATCCATAACACCCGCGCCTTCTTTTCACCTCGACTCCCAGAACCCGCCTCCTCCATTTTCGCCTAAACTTCCAACCTCTAACACCTCTTATGATCAACACGCTGAGAGATCCTGGGCTCGACTGTACAGACGTATCGCGGGCCTCGTCTCGCAAGGGCCCCGAAAAAGTTTCTTACCTGCGCGATACTTCTCTCGGGTGGGGGCCCAGGTAAAAGGGTTTTTCGAACCTCCCGTGGACCCTTTTTTTCCTGCAGTCGCACCACCCCGCGTTGCGCAACGACGACGAATTTACCTAAGCGCGCGAGCCGCTCATTCGCCATTCATTCATTCATTCGCCGAGCGATGCATATAAAACCCTTCGCGGGGTGAGAGAGAGAAAAAAGAACGAGGTAGGTATATAGGCTGAGCGCGCGCACACGTGCGGTTTCTCTAAAGCGCGCGCGTGTGCGCTAATCGATAATCGTGTGGAAATTGGTGTGGAGTGTGGAGTATGTATATAGGGAAGAAGGTTTGTGGAGCGAAGCTGTAATTTATTTTCGAGAATTCAAAGTTTGATCAGTGATTGATTAAATGTTTAGCGGAAGCGATAAGGGACGTAATTAATTGATAATTCGCTTTCGTTTCAAGCTACTCAACATTTTTCGAAACGATCATCCACGTTTAATATAACTTTAACTTAATTTTATCTCCAACGTCGACATTCGCATAATTATCGTTCTCATTGCGCATTATCCCATTACTTCTATCTTTTCATACATTCCTAATAATAGACAATTAAATTTCGCAAGGTAAGTTTTCCGCGCGCGCTGGATAAAGGACATATATAACGGGGCGCGCAGCCGCTACCTGGGATGCAAATACTGCTCGCGTATAAGGGCACAGCGCACGCGCACAAAGGAGAAAAGGGAGAGAGAGCGGGCTCGCACTAAAAAAGTAATTTAATTTATTTCCACCCCGCTGCGAGAAAGAGCGAGAGAGAGGACCGTTACGTGTGTGGTGAAAGGGTTGTAGGGTAAATGTGTGCGCTCATTGGATCCGCAGATGACGCGTTTCCCAATTTTCCCGGACGCGGCACGGAACTAATTCAGATCGAGGCGGGACCGCGTCACCTGCCTTCGAATTATCTAATCATAACGGTTGACTTCTGGGTGCGAGTGTAGTTGGGATGCTGTGCTTGAACGTATTTTGCAAAGTAAAATAATTTCTTTATTCACTTATTTTATTGAATACTATTTTAAGATATCATGGTTGTATTTATAACTATAATATGCTGTTGTTATTTCATTCCAAAAGTTCTGTCCATGATTGGAACGTTTACCAAACCTTTACCAAACTCTATATCTAAAATAGGAAATTATAAAATTGTCTTCTGATTGAAAAGCTTGTTTATAATAAAAACTAAAAAAATATTAAAATTAATTAGTAGCACAATGAACATAAAAAATATCTTTTTAACCCTGGTAGAAAATTAACCATATTTTATAGCTAAGGTGTTACTTTTAAATGGAAGAATGTTGAGCAAAAATTATAATGCAAAAATAATATAATTTATCTAAAACTTCTACTTTTACTTAAAATACATATTTTATAAATTGTAAATACCATAATTTAGTTCGGATTGGTACATAATTGTGAAATATAAGCAATGTTTGTTTTTAGCCATAAAGTTAACTGAAAAATAGCTAACTACTAATATTTTTTATAAATAGGTTTCATTTCAAGTCAAAAGTATTTCATCTCTCAGGTATGAAAACTAATTATATGATAATTATTCATAGACTCATGAACTAATTGATATTGCTACTGTTATTTAAGTGACACAAGTACAGTAATAGATAGAGTTACATTCCTAAACTACGATTCCATTTAGAATCGATTCACGCGAGACGGATTACACCTGCCTCACCCCATCCAAGCAGTATTTTTTTTCCTCCAAACGGGAAATCAACTTACATGGGCGATTACCGCCACTCGTACGAACCTGCACCACGTGTATCTATATATGTGAGAGAGACAGTGACCAACCTGCCCCCTGCGCGCGAGCCGATAAAAGCGACCCAAAAGTGCCTCGAATTCCCGACACTACTCTCCCCTCGGGGTGGATTACGCGCTTCTGTGGAAAAAAAGAGAGCGTGCGGGGACAATGGGCCAACGAGGGTGATTTTGGGCGAAAAAAGCTGAAAACCGACACCAAAACAGGGGCGGAGACCGAGAAATTGTCTACAAAAGCGCGCAAATAGGCGAGTCTCGATGGGCTATATCTGATTTACAGTGAGAGAGAGAAGCAGAGTTCGACACGTTTTTTTTCAAAGGTTGCAGGTTGTTCCGGTGACAATCCTATCTCGGTTTAGTGTTTGATTTTTTGACGGGGGCGCGGATATCCTTAAGTGGATGCTATTATAAATCTATTAAAGTGTTATTTTATTTTTTTTTTTTTTTAATTCATGGTTTTTAGGAATTGTTTGTGTACTTAAGGGACACAACATTTTATTTGAACAAGACTATGAAATATTCTTATCTAAGAAGCTAAAGTTATTTTCTTTATTTTTTCAAAAAATTTTCTTTTGAAACAAAGGTATTTCGCCAGCTTGGTGGAAAAAACCGACACGTTGATTTTTCGTTGGAAAAGCCGACACGTCGATTTGCGTGGAAAAAGCGGACACCTCGGTCCTGAATTTTTTTGACTTTATTAAAAAAGATAAATTTGATAAATGTACAATTTAAGAAACGATGCCAGAAAATACACATAAATAAAGTACAGAGCGAGCCAGATGATTTTCCAGTGTCAGTAGAATTTAAACTCAAAAGTAATTTTAACTCTGGTCCGAACTATGCGCTTTTTCAACTAAAAATTGAGGTGTCCGCATTTTCCTCGCAAAACGACGTGTCGGCTTTTTCTACCAAGCCGGCGATTTATTTGCACATTGTCGTAAAAATATCTATCTTTAATTGATGTAAATCATGGACTGATTCACGTTCTTATGAAAATTAATACTGTTTATAGACTAATATAAAAATAGTAATTTGTACTACAAATTATTTTCTGGATATAACCTAACGTATTTAGTGTAACAAATCTTAAGATTTATTAGTGGGAGTGACTATTGATTATTATTGTCAGAATTTTTATTCAGTTTTGCAATAACTGAACCCAGATTGTTGTTTATACGCCTTTTTTGATTAAGAAAGATCTCTTCGGGTATTTTCCATTAAAATAACTATCTCCGATATTTTATGTATTTTTCTCGATTCTATGTGACTTAGATATTTTTAACATCCAACACACGTGGGTATTTCAACTTATTTCTCCGACCATCTAAAACTCCATCGATTCACGTGCATCCCCTCAATCTAACTGCTCCTTTTGTAACTCACCACCTCGCGGCCAAAATCCCCTCTCTCTCTCAACCCTTCCACACACCAGTCGACAAAAAAAAGTTCGAAATCGCTATTCCGCCACTCGAATCCCCCAACGAACCGAAACCTCGCACTCACTCCAGTCCATTTCGCAGCCCATCTCAGCCACGCACGCACTTACTAACCCCCTTGGTACAAAACATCCGAATAGAATGCAAAACGCGCGGCGTGCGCCTTATCCGCGCGGGCCATCTGCCCTTCTCTCTCTCTCCAGCGCGCTCGGACGCGCCCGCGTGAATTATCCGAAATCTTCGAGGCGCCGCTCGCGCGCGAGTGAGATCTCTCCGCGGCTGCGAGATCTCACGCAGATATCGCGCCAGAGAGAGAAAGAGAGTGGTCTATTGTGCGTAAGTAGTGGCGTTCTCGAGTGCGGAGTGTATAGAGGCACTTTCGGCGGTATTGTGGTGCTGCGTGACGGAGGTGTCGCGCACTTGTTGGATGAGAGAGTGAGTGTAATTGCGATTTTTATCGAGCTTCTATTCAGTGGGGTCTGTATTGGGTTATTGAAATGTTTTATTGGTATTCGGAGATTTGGTAATTTAACTGATAGTCCAGTTTTATGGTACCTTTCGATGTTACGAGTTACTAACATCATTTAAATGATTTCTTCAATAACGGAGATATTATTTGAATTGAAAAGATGATAAACATAATAATCATATTCAAAGTAGAATTAAAAAATTAAACTGTAGCTTTTTCTGTTACATAATATTATTTTAAGTTTCTGAAAGTCAAATTACTCACATTTCACCAACATCATTCATCATTAACACGGTATATTGCTTTTTCTACATCAAAGAAAAATAATGAACCTCTCATTCAATCCACCTAAAAACAGATTCCATCTTCTATTTGGAAATGTAATGCGGATGATCCTGTGCGCCGGTGACGAAGCGTTCGAAGCTAGCGAGAGCAGCGCACTGGGATGCGGTGAGAGAGAAAGAGAGAGAGAGAGCGAGAGAAAAAAGGTCGCAGCCGAAATGAAAATGGGAAGAGGATCAACAGCCGTTCGATGTTTCCCTAATCCTTTTCACAATTTTTTAACCCCATCTGTCGCCTTTGGCGCATCCCTTGGCGCGCCATCCTTTTTTTCGTCCGAACGCCGGCAAAAAGGTCGAGACCGTGAATTGCTTGTTAGCTAACGACTTCGACATTGAATCGTAAGTAGAGTGCGTACTGGGTTCCCAGGAAAAGCAAGGTTTTTGGTGTGGGGTGATGGATGAGCTTTGTTACGTTGTCGTATAACGATGGAAAGTCTTTTTTTCCAATTATTTTCAAGTTATTAGTGTCAGAGTCCATTATACAGTCCGTTATATTAATTGAATTGTCAGTTATTTACATTTGTTTTTTTTGTACTATATACGGCCACTATTATAAGTTTCAGGTCAACAACTGGACAATGATTACTAAAAGTAAAAAATTCGAAAAAACAGAGGAAAATAAAAGTATGTACGTAAAAATAATATTGTTCAATAATGTAAAACTCCGACATCCTCTAGAATATACGTAGCGCATTATTTTTGAAAGACGTATAATATGTACAAAATTTCCAGTTTCGTATTTCAATGTGAACGATCAACAATTTAAAGATGTACATATTCAAATATTAAAATTATTTATCAGACTATCCCGTCAGTTATTCATACCAGCGCACCGTTTCCAAAACATCCCAACCCTCACATGATAAACCTCCCGAACGATCCCTCACATACACGCACGCAAGCACACACTACCCGATTAGAATTCCACTAAATCAGCGTATTGCCTCGTCACGGGCACTGACCTACTTCTCGCGCGCTTGCCGTGAAAGAAAAGAGACAACAGCAGTATAGGAGCAGTAGCGAGATCACCCCCATTGAAGCAGCGCATCCCTGCCGGCGTCAAGACCCCGCGCTTCCGCCTCGCGTATATACATACGCATCTATCTCTCTCCTCCATCAACCGCCCTTGCATTGTACAGGCGTGCATACGCGTATACCAAAGGCCCCGGAAGGATAATCCATTAACATAATTTTACGCGGCGCAAAGGTGCGTATCGGTGCAGATGCAAAAAAGGATCGATGTGAATAATGGGCCGAACGAGCCCCAGGTAGTGGAGTAGACCCTTTTTTCGGGCCACCCCTCGCCGAAGGGGTTAATTCAAATATTTAAAATTTCTAGGTGGAGCTGCGAGTGCGCGATTTTTGCGTAACGGTATACGTATACGCGCGCGTACGCACCTTTTTTACCTAAGCCGTGCATAGAGAGAAAGAGAGAGAAAGAACGATTGAGAGAGCGTATACCTGGGACTGGTAACTTTAGAGCCCCGGGTGTGATATGATGAGGTGCTGCTGCTGCTGCTGCTATTGCTATTGCGTACCTCGACCCGTGCGAAAGGGTTAAGTTTTGGGTTCGGCGACAGGAGAGGGAGAGAGAGAGAGCTTGCGGCGGTCTTTGTGTTGTTAAAAACTTTTAGGCAGATTGGGTACGCAGAAGGCAAAAGTTATTGCGTAAATAAACTACTATTAAATGCTATGTGTAATGATCGAATTTTATTACGTTCTACAACAATGTAATATCTACCTTCTTTCCTTAGTAGCAGCAATTATAGGATCGCCTATATCTCGGGGGTCCTCTCTCTTTTCTTGCGCTTTCGAGCGGCGCGCGAACCGCGAGTTGGAGCGTGACACTACTCTCTCTCTCTCTCCCTTTCGTCCCTTGATTTACGAGAATCGTGACGGGCCATTTGTCGGGGAGAGCGAGCCCTTTCGCGCTCTCTTTCTCTCTCTCACTCGCTCGTGCGGCTTATTCGGCCTTATCGGCCCTCGACAGGGCAAGAAGCGCGTGGGAGAGCCGGGGTCCGAGGACAGGAGGAAAAAGCCAAGACGGCGATCCAAGCGCTATGGGCAAGAGTGTGAGGTGGGTGGAGGGGAATGTGAGAGAGAGGCGGGGTTGTAGGAGAAATTGAAGATATTAAGCGTATTATGAATCTATTTTGGTTGGATTGTTTTTTTAATTAGAGTGAATTGGTGTAATTTGTTTTATTTTTTTCTTATTCTGGTTACCATCATCATATAGTAATCTTGTGCTGTCAAAGTCAATAAAATTCCGATGAACAAGTATATGTATCGTTCTCACACGATTTCAAACATATTTAGCTACCGTGTCCCGCCTCCAAATGCAAATACATCGCGTATATATTTTGGCGCCAAGTAAAATTGCACACAGCGTTTACCAATAATGTTCGAGTACAATTACACATTTCTTCTATTTATTTTCTTCTTTAAAGTCATGCAATACTTAAGAAAAACGACGTACCATTCGAATCGACCGACCTCTCTCAAGAGGCATCGAAAGAAAGAAAGAACGAACGAACGGCAAAAAAAAGCGAACGAAAGAAGGTTAGAGCCACACACAAGCGTATATATACGCACACGGGGGGCCACCGGGAAAGCGGCTCGTATGTATTCCAATGGACCGCCCTGTTTATGGCGCGCAATTTATTTCGAAATCGAAGGTAATGGCCGTCGGCTTACGCTCATATCCAGGCCTACCGCGCACGCGTGCCTCTCTTTTTTTCTGCTCTCGATGCCTCTAACGCACCCTTCGTCCCTTTCGGAAATCGAGCCGCGTAACGGCATTAAAATTTCAGAGAGCGGGAGAGAGACAGAGCGTCGGGAAGATGATGCCATTGTCCCCTTCGTTCTCTCTCGCGCAGCCCAATGCAAAATGCATTTTTCATTCGATCGCTTCGAGATAGCCCGTTTTGTTGTGGGAGAAGCGCGCGTTAGTGCAAAAATCTTTTATTTTATTCAAAAATCGTACTCTTTAATTTAGCCGCGGGGGAGGTATTTATATTTCGAGTGCTAAATTAAAGAAAAGTTGGTGGCGTTTGTGTCGTCGTAATGTTTATGCCCAGACGTTGGTGTTTGAATAAGTGAAAGCTGGTGATATTTCGATGTTTTTTTCGGTGAGATATTGATTGTTGCTCGGGCTCTAAATGATTTTAGATGAAGAATCTATAAAAAAAATAGGTGAGACAGACTATATCGTGAAAGGAACCCGATTGTTTATCCATTGGAAATATGGGGATAAAATCGATAAAAATGAAATCACCTTTAAATTCGGGCGAGTGAATAGTTTCTTCTTCCTACTATTTGATTTTGATACAATACAGACGAAGCAGAAATTTATTTATACCCTTAATCTCATCCAATACAAAAGCAATAAAATAATTTCTTATTTTCCTACTACAACAATCTTTTTTAATTTTCTCGACTTTTACTATCTTCACCAAAAATCGCTCACCCTCAAAAAAGCATAAAAAATATCGCTGACGCCCAACCTAGCCAAAAATCAGACCGAAAATGTATCAATTTCGGAGTCGGAGGAGAGGGAGGAGGGAAAAAATTGACGACGAGGCCAAGACCGCGCGTCCGCGTAAGCACATATATGCGGAATATATAGGAAATCGGAGGAAAGCCAATCGAGTCGCGCAGGAGCGATTTCGAAGCCTCGGGTATTCGCGCCCCTCTTCTTCCTTCTCAAAGTTTTGCGCCCTCGCAACCTATCCCTCTCTCCCATCATTTTTTGATCAGACTCCGATGACTCGCCGCTTTCTCCCGCAGGAGCTTCTTCTTTTTCTTCGCCTTCTTCTTCCTCCTCCGCACCTATAATAACTGTATAGATATAGGAAAGGGAGGGCGTGCACGTGTGTGTGTATGGAGCTAGGCGAGAGATCGGGGCTTCGACGGCGGCGGAGCCGTTATCCGCGGATTTGAGGGTCCGCTCGTAAGAGTCTCCAGCTCTATCTCGCTTGCCGCGTGAGTGAGAGCGAGGATACGCATTATGTATAACCGTGTATACCTGCATACACGGACTCTGCGTGATATTCGATATCGTGAAGAACGCGTTTTCAAAAGTCCTTTTACCGAATTAGAAATGTTTATGATTTTTCTATATAGACTTATACATCCTGAGCTTCCAGAAAGATATGTAATTATTATGGACTCTGTTAGTTATCATTTACAATTTTACAACTACCATTCGAGATAATACTTTCACGTTATAAGAAAATCTAATAAGCATCCACCAAAAAGAAAACGAAATTACTCTCGGCCATCACGTTTCGCACGGAACCCCGACAAAGCGTAAAAGACCCACGCAGTCGAGCAATTTCCTCATCCCCGAAAGTTTCTCGGTCGGATCGTCCTCTTCTGCCTGACCTATGCCCAATGGGCCAAGTATATACGCGCGTGGCTTATACGAGTGGCTGGCGCGCGCGAGATAGCCGCGCGCGCATATAGCGTGGGTGCGGCGAAAAATTTCGGCATAAATCGCGCCTCGCCGTAAAATTTTATTGAGATTACCACGGGATTTGCTGTTTAATGTCACGGATTACTAGCCCTGGGGCTTCGGGAAATTATGGGGCTTATTGGAAAAGCCAAGTTATTCGGGTCTGCGTGCGTCGTATTATATATTTTCTTTTTTTTATATGGAAAAATCGAAGTAAATGTGAATGTTTTTTATAAGACTTATTTCTGATGTCTTAACTTTTTACTAGTTTGATAATCTCTTATTAATGAATTTTTTGGGTAAAAATTAAGAAAGATCTTAAGATCGATCACGTATTTAAAAAATAAATGTACCAATGAAATGAACAAAACGATAAATTTTATCCCAAACTATGCCTCTTTTCAAACTTCTCGAAAAACTTCTGCTTCATTTCAGATAGACAATCCGCCTTACTAGCGACATAAAAATTCCATAAATCTAGCCAACAAAAACCTCCCAACTGTTTTTCAAGTGATCTCAGCGCCGAACAACGCCGAAACATTCCCTCAAACAAAACAACAACCCGTAAAAGATATATCGCTCCAGATTCTCCCATCACACAACGACGACACCCCATCCCAGCCCATAAGCACCACCCAATTTTCCTATACCTGGCGCTCGCCTATCGCGCGCTCGGCGCTAAAGTTACCCCTTTTTTCCCATGCCGCACGCGTGAAAAGGTGTGCGCGCGAGGCCGCAGCTCAGTCCCAGGCCGGAGCTCGCGCGCAACGCATCATCAGGTAAGTGAAAGAGAGAGAGAGAGAGAGAGAGTTGTGTGAAGTCGTAATCTGATTTCCGGGGCGCCAATAGAGCACTCGAGAATACCAAAAAGTGGATTATTAGCCGCGAGATTTAGAGGCGATTGTTGCGCGGTACTGTGCGAGGTTGGATGAGTGATGGGAGTCGAGTGTGCGAGAGGTCGAGTGTCGTGTTTTTCTGTGGTTGTAAATTAAATTTATAGGTGACGTAGTGAGAAGGTTATCTTGCACTGATTATACTACCGTTTTTGAGCATGGTATGGATGGACACAATTTATTTGGAATTTTATTAAAAGTTATATTTAAAATATGACTGGTTATTACGTTGGTGGAAATACAATCGAAGAAAATATTGCTACTGTTACTCAAGTACATTCAAGAAAATAGTGATAGAATTGATGTTTAAATTATTACAGTTTATTCTATTGTTGAAGATACTATCATTTTAGTTCACAATGTACTTAGTAATGATAATGTAGAACACTTTGCTAAAGAAAACATAAAAATTATAACTTTAGTTTTGTATGTGTCGATACAACCACAGCTTTATAAATATGCTGTCATATAATTTCAGATAGAAGTATTTTTCATGATAGAAATATCTGCAAACAAAATTTCTTCTGCCATTCAACAATATTAAAATAACTTACTCGGTAATTTAAACAAATATTTTTCTGATAATTTAGTACTTTTGAAATTTCCAATTATACTGCCAAACTAATTCGCAAACCACTAAACTAAAAAACTTAAATACGATTTATTTCATTCTTTATATAAATACGTCCGCAACACTTTTCATCTCCCACTTACGTATTACCATATACGCCACGACGCTGCTATATGACTGATAACTCAAGACATTCACGTATTACTATTCCCAGCGCACCGACGCCTCATTTATTAAACCCGAAAAAAAACAAGGCTTGTTGACTGGAATAAAGACATATATCCTCCTCCTCGAATCGACAATTCCCTGGCAGAGGCGAGCGCGGCCACGCTATATACGAAATCGGTCCGCCATTTGCGCCGAATTGTCTCGATTTGGGGGAGAGAGAGAGACAGAACTCGCCGCTGCCGAATCGAAGTAAGTTGCACGGGGGGCGGGAGCGAAGCGTAGGAGGGGCAGGGGGGACGAAGTAGTCGTCGTCGTCGGTCGCTCGCCGGTATTGGAATAAGCGAGGTCTGCGGGATAGTATCGATCTCTGCAAGAGAGAGAGAGAGAGAGAGAAGCGACGGGGGGAGGCTTTGATGTATTACGGCCGAAGGTCCACCACCACCCGCAACACGACGACTCTCTCTCCTCTCTCTCGGAATATGTTTTTTATATACGCGTGTTACGCGCGCTCCGCTCCGAATAAATGTCCCCGCGACTTTTTATTTCAAGATGACGCGCTGTTTTCTCGCGCGCCGAGGGGAGAAAAAAACACAGAGGAAGAGGGGCTGTTATTTTATATAGATATACATATATACGGTTTAGCTTTAGCAGTTTACTGCGCTGCCGGGCGAATAATTGTAGAAAGGAAGAGGGTATTGGAGAGTGCGCGATGGTTTTTATATGTCCCGTGATTGTGGATGCAACGGATGCAGGACGTTTGTTTTATGTTTATGGTGCGGACTTTTATGGGGAGCGGTTTTTTTTTAGTTTCTTCGAGTTTGAAAGCGTCAGAGTTTTTCGAAACGAGCCTGGTAACTGTTGAGGCAAGCTTCGAGATTGAATAAATAGATCTATGGGTAATATAAAACGCGATGTTGTACCAATTAATGTAAATCGAATTATTCCACTGAAACACAATGAAAATCCAGGGCCACGCGTAATCACCGCACACGACAAGTGTTGTTTTCCTCTTCCGCGCTTATTTCATATCAAGATTCCATATATCCACAACCAGAGAACAAAGAGCACACGGTTCTCGCAAATATAATTCCGATAAATCCGTCCTCGCGCGCTTTCTCACACACAGATATATATAGACACATCTCGCGGCGTCGAAAACACGCGCTTATGTACAAAGGAAAACGCGGGGAGCACATCGCATAAAGCTCTAATTTTCCGTGCGACTGCGGAGGCATATGAAAATCCGCGAGTGAGTTAAGAACGCGCGAGTCGAGGCCAATAAAAGTCGCGTGCGCGCTTCTGTTCTCCCTCGGCTTTTCTTATTCGGGCGTGTATCCTATATAGGTATATTTCAATCCCGACGCGCGCCCGCGTCATCGAGACGAAAAGACGGCGCGCAAGCTGCAGGAAACAAAGGAAGACGTCGGGAGGAGTGGGAGCGTCTCGAGATGAGCGATTATTGTGCGGGAGAGAGAGAGAGAGAGACTGGTTTGTAAGGTGCGACTGAGAGCCGCGAAATTGCGCCGTGCGCACGAGGAAGGCTCTGCGGAGTTAAAGGGCGCACGATTGATCGCGAGAGGTGGTTTGGTGTGCTCGAAATCTATCAATTTATGTGGATTGATTGTTCGTTATCTGTATTGCGCCTCGGAGAGAACTAATTGTCGTAAGTAAATATACTGGATACTTGGAGGGATAAAGTAAATGTAAAGTAATGCGAATCAAAGATCAAATATCGTTTGAAAATGAACTGTTAATATTTTGCAATTACTGTTCAAGTTTAAAAGTAGCACATTACTTACATTAAATCATTTGAAAATAGTTACATCATAGACTAGTTTATAAATCCAATTTTCTCTGATCTTTAACCTTTGAAACTGCAATTTTGAAATCTAATATTACTACAAAACGCGAAGCTTTCTCCAACCCCTCGTAAACCAAAAAGACTCCAAAATTGTGTCTCATCCCCCCGAAAAAAGCTAAAAAAATTCTCCCTCTCTTTCTCTCTCAACGACGCTCTTGGTATGCATAAAGTCGCTCGGCCCGCTCCCGCACGTACACCCGAGCATCACACGCGCGAATTAGGGAGGGAGTATTGGCTCGTAAAAGATGCGAAATCGCATCTGTTTTGGGGCGAACGAGACTGTACGGAGGAAAAGACGCCGGACCCCCTGGACAAACGGAAGCGTCGGCAGCAGCAGTAGAGGAGGAGGACGAGGGAGGGAAGTCGGAGCAGACGGAGCGGGGAGAGTAGTCGTGGCGTTCCTTTTTTAAACGGGCGAAACAGTTGCGGCCACGAATCGATGGTAACTACGCCGACCGGACCCGAGTACAGTCCATCGAGGCAGGCAGCCGCACCGACGCCGACTTCTCTCTATGTATGTATGTATATGTATGGATGTAGGGAGGGAGCTCGGAGGGGCTGCCGCGCGCGCGCTCGATTCGCGACCCCTAAACCTGCGCTTCGTGCGCCAGTCTAAAGTGGGTTTATTTTCGCGTATTCTTCGCCTGGAATTGTTTACTTTCAAATGGTTAAATGATACAAAAATGAATTTTCATATTTTACATCAACTCAAGTTTTGTTCAAGTGATGCAGAAAAAATACATTTATTTTATTGTTCCAGAAACGCTCCTAATTCACTCATATAATACAGGTAACACGCAACAAACTCACGCACACACACACACGATGGTAACTCGTCACAAAAAAGCTCTTCCACCTCGACGTTTTCAAGGTTAGACACGAGCCTTCTCGCTTTCTCCCTCTTTCCGACGCGCGCAGCTTTTCTCGGGCGAGTGTACCGCGTTAGGATGCGCGGGGCACCCTCGGTCTTTTGCATACATTTTGAAACGTAGCACAAGCCGCTGCCACCGTCGCCACAGCGCGCCCGTCGCCGAATATGCGCGGGGACGAAAAAATAAAGAGTCGTGCGGGCGCGCGACGGGGAAACAAAAATACCTACCCTTACGGAGAGAAAGAGAGGAGGAGGAGGGGAAGGAGGAGGATATGGAGTTTCCGGCCTGACATCGAGCGTGCAATTGCGTTATGTGTATTTTGATTTCCGTATTCGTGTGGACCGTGTAATCTATATTACTGGGTCTTTTTTCGGCGCAAGTCGTTAGTATTGGAGAATAATGTTTGGATTGTAAAATGGAATTTTGAGTGGAGGTATGATTACGGGCTTATAAAGTATTCGTAATTATACGGGCTGACGTGGACGGCTATTCAGGGGTTCTCGCGACTGGAAAGGTCAGAAGGTAAACTGGCGCGTGGCGAGCAACCAGTTCCAGGTCAATTTTTAACCAGTTCCCGATGCCAACTGCGCAAAGAGTTAGAGCTGAGCTCGTAATCATGCAGGGGAATTGTAGCATGAAGAAAATATTATATTGAAAATATTATTTTGCTGCAAGTTTTAGGCAGCGGGACAGTGAACAAATATTAATAGTATAATTGTTGGTAATGAAAGATTAAAAAATGGAATTAATTATTGCTGCAAGTTTTAGGCAGCGGGACAGTAAACAAATATTAATAGTATAATTGTTGGTAATGAAAGATTAAAAAATGGAATTAATTTTAAAATATTTTTATGGATGTTTTTGCTTATAGAAACTCTTTTTGCTCCGAAATAATATTTTCAATATCTAAAAACGATTCAGTGATATGT
>UXGD01002030.1:0-29058 GCA_900474315.1 Torymus auratus
CCTGATGTCTAAGCTAAAGGTAATGCCAAAGCTTATAAAAGTAACTGCCCTTTCAATTACCTTCTTCAACTGTCGTTGTAACTGCAAAATAACTAGTTTTTTCCAGCTAAAACTTAAAAAAAGAAAAAGATTTATTAAACCTAAAAAAAAGAGTACAAAATGGTCTTAATAACTCGAATTTCATAAAAATTGGACTTCTGCCTTGGCACCATAGATGTATATCGAGCGAAATTTTCGTTCCACGATATGTATAATATAACGTTGGGACTTTGTTGTGACGGCGGGAGGCACAGCTGAAAATATGTTTGTACGCGGTTTAACTCCTTATCTCTTGGTCTAATAAAAGCCACGCGGTGAAATTATTTTTCAATCGCGACTATATGCGGGGCTCCGAGAAGCGCATCTCTCTCGTTATGCGGCGGTTAATTTTATCCTCGGTGCACAGACTGCGTTTATACATGACTAATCGAGAATCATCATCGTTACTACATATATATGCGTAATATATTATAAATGTGATCGTGTACTGCCAAGCGCTATGTTATCGAACCGCGCGCGTGTCGTTATATAGACCAAATTTCTTATCGTCACGCGCTCAACGCAATATATACGTTTGCTCTTTGGTCTCGCTTAATAGTTCTTTTTACCGCGTTTTTCGAGTTGGCAAAGAACTTGACGAGAGTGATTCGTGGTTTCTTTGTACTTCTCGGCAGCTGCAGCGCATCGACGGGTTTAAATATAGGAATTTCCGGTCGCTTGCATGTGTAAGTATATGTGAGTACGCGGTTGTTGTCGTCGTGACGCTGGTTTTCGAAATGCATAGAGAGACTTTGGAAACATTTGCGAGTATACATATAATGATGATTCAATTTGCAAAGGAATTAATCATTGAACCAAAATTATTTGTACTTCTCTGCGTCTCCTCGCCGTGGGGGTTGATAAGAGTGAAATATATATATACGCGGATCCGCGTGAGCACACACATACGGCTAACGGTATATCTTTCTGGAAAATATTTACATAAGCCGATATTTACAATACAAAGCTACCGCGTGTGTATGTGTGTGTGTACGTTGCTGTCTCTCTCGCGAAGTTTGCATTCGGCTTTTACTTTGCATATGTTAGTATAATAGTATACTGTCTGTTTGGCAGAAAAAAAAGAAGTTTTGTTTGTGGGTATATCGAAATTTCGACTTCGCGCGCAGTACCTAAATGATTTTTATTTAACCATTCCGCTGTCGTAAACAGTCGTTGATTGATTCGAGACGTGTTCTTGCAGTTTCGGCGTATACGTTAATTATGAATCATGCATGATTTACCAATTTTATTTGAACGAGTATAATCTGGCCTATAAATAACGAAGTATTCTTCGCGTGAAAATATATATACAAGAAAGATCGGTATGTTAAAGTATCTGATCATAATTCTTTTAGGATTCTACAATATCGGTCGTAATTTATACTAACATTCGTTTATCGGTGTAAAACTGAACTATTAGCTACCAGTCTCACAATTTTTTTTTTAAATATTTTCGCGAGTACGAGTCACAGATAAAATGCTATCTCCATGCGATATACATATACGTTTATAATATTGTTACGACAATCCATCTAATTTTACAACACAAACTCTCCTATATATCTATACACAACAGTTACACTATACTGTTATGGAACGATTATCACAAATTTATTATTAAAACTGTAATTATTGTATATAAATGATTTTAAATTTTAACGTTGATTAAAGTTTCTAGTTACTAATTCGCAGTGCGACGACGAAAAAAACACGTCTCAGAATTAGAATAAAATAGTTCATATAAAAAATACAAATTTTCTATAATTTGTTATTTCTCTCGTCGTATACTTAATTCCGTTTTATACAAAACACTCACCATTTTATATATTATAATTAAAGAAACCCCTGCATACATACATACATACATATAATACCCTCCAAAATTTCCAAACGATAATTCTTACACATAATATTACAGAAAAAAAAGCTACCACGCCATTATAACCGGGACAACAGCTCTTCCTCTCCCACGTCACCGCGATAAACAATATACATTCTCTCTTATATATACGCCGCAGCACACCACGCGCGGCCCAATTCTCCGACATCAGCAGCACCGCGCGCCGACAAAAAAGCCCACGTACAGAGAACCGCGACAATAATCGCGTCTATATAGACGCCTCCTCCTCCTCCTCCCTCGCACGGCCTTCTGGGAAGCTCGCTCACTCGCTTGCGCCCACGGTGGCGGCGACGACGACGGCAGCGAGAGAGAGTTTATCTCGGTTGATCCGCCCTCGCAGCAGCCTCGACGCCGGCGGTTATCGCTATCTTATCGCCTCTTGTGTATGCGTGCGTGCATGTGTGTGTATAGTGCTGCGCAATGTGTAGAGCGAAGGAATGCGTGGTATACGTGGGGGGAAGGTTGCGTGTAGAGATCTGCGTGTATGTGTATAATTGGGGAGGGGAGGTTGGCAGATTTTTTAGTTTAGTTTAAATTTTGGGTTGGATTTAGTCTGTGGTTTTTCGCTGACTGCACGACGTTGACGCGGTGTTCAGTTACGTATAAATCCACCGGACGAAATGAATGTAATAAATAAAAGTTTCGTTTCTCTGCGGTATAATAGACACTTATATGTATATATATATATATAATTTCGTAGATCAGCTAGAGCCACTTATACACTTAAAGTTTTGTATTCTGCCGCAATTCTTCACGATCATAATTATTGAGTCATTCGACATGGTGACTGCGATCTTCTCCTTCACCTCGTCGAAACGCTTTATACTTAGGCTTCTTCAGCCGCAACCATTCGGAACCTCCAAGACAGAGAGACCTGCTCGTTATCTATCTCTGACGGAAGAACAACGCGGAATTTCCATCCGCTCGCTATCGCCAGGCACCTGTCAATACACACACATACAGTTTCCCTCTCTCCTCATCTTTTCTCTACAGAAGAAACCGTATCGTGCGTGTGTATAATATGTACGAGCATGATTGGACAGCAGCGACCCTATGGGTACCAGTTACTGTGCCCGTTACTGCGGATTTTCCTGTATTGCTGAAACTTCTTGTCTACATAGGGGGCACAGTAACCGGAACACTTACCCTATACGCGGCGACTGCGGCGCGGACGCGCGCGGCTATTATCACCATCGGCGCGTGGGTAGGTACACATCGATTCGAGGCCGCGGATGACGAGGAGGAGGTTATATGATGAATCACGCGGAGCTTATCGCGCTGACAGAGAGACAAAAAAAAGTACGGCGCGCGTGACACGCGTAACGCGTACGCCGCGTGTGGGTTGATATCATAAGCTGCTATGGGTATAGTAGTATGGGAACCCTGTATTATACGTTTGGTTAGACGTAGTTTTTATTTCTTTTTCGTGACGTCGCTTGGGTCGAACATATCTAAAGCAACAAAGATCACGGGTTATAGAAGCCCCCAGACTTGAGCCTATAACCCACGCATCCACTTGAATCCATTGCCACTCCCTTTCCCGGACCCCCGAAATTCTCTCTCTCTCTGCGCGCGTCCGTGGTGCTGCTGCTGGCGGCGATCGAACCGGCAGCAGCACGCGGCCGCTATATCAGCTCCACCCTGGCGCCATCTTGACTATAGCCAGCGAGCTTTCCTCCTCTCCGTAATTCCTTCGATCTTCCACCCTACTCTTGTAGATGTGTGTGTGTATGCGAGGTTCGATGCAAATGCCACGACGGGCGACAACGCGGTTTGAGCTTGAGACGCGCGGGAGGTGCTGATATCGGGGTTGATTGAAAATCGTGATTGGAAGCGGGAGGTGGTCGGTTCAAAGTGTGAATAATGATGGGGGACTGGGAGGGTGGTGTTCTCATACAAGTCTTACTATAAAGATGTGCGCATATGTTTGTAAATTTGTTTTGTCATTAAATATAATAAATAAATTCTTCGTTTAATGCAGAGTGAGGTTTGCGAATTGATGGGCAATTTTTCATTGGATTCTCATTTATTATAGTAATATAGAATAATAATGCCAGGAGGTTGAAATATATATATATATTATACGAATTATTGTGTCTCACGCGCGTATAGTCACATCAACAAGTATATAATGATAATAAGAATTAAAGTGTTATTAAATCGACCAATCTTCTTACTTCGGAAATATTCTAGTATTTCCAACGAATTATAATACCAATCAAGCTTTATTCGCCTTCAAACCGTCGACCAATATCTCGTCGTCCTGACGTTACCCCCATTATCTGAAAATTAACAAACCACCCTGTCCTCCGGAAAAAAATACACTCAATTCAATAACCAAACCCTACACAATATACCCCAAACCTCAATATGACAATTGTATAACGCTGATAATTACATCACTGCGGTACCCACAGAGCACCTCATACCACCGAAGAAAGTAACAGGTATTATTTAGCCGGAACACATAATAAGTATAACAATTCGTCGTCGGCGTTGCGTCATCACACGCGCGCAGTTACACAATTCGCGGTGTTCAATTCATTAACCTCCTATACCGGTGTCATCGTCGTCGACCGTCGAAGCTCGATTATAATCATTGTCGACCGGTTGTTACGTAACTCGCGCACCCTTCGCAATTAAGAACCGCTCATTGTCTCTTCTCCTGGACAATATATATTATATAACCGCGTCGACGGGGGTTCAGGTACTTATACGGCCACTATAGGGGTGGTTTTGTAACCGCGCGCGACTATGGGTTTGACGATTTGTTAATTGATTCAACGTTTCGTTAGGTTTAATTTAATAATTTATTGTTTGTATACATAATTTATGCGAGAACTTTCAACGTGTGGGATTAAAACAGAAATCTACATTATACATATTATCATACACGCACATACCCCCAAAAGATTCGATTCCGGTTACAAGATTCGACTCACTTGTACGAACTTTCACGGCTGTACCGCACGCGAGCCGACGGTGTCTTACATTTTTTCTCCGTTACATCGCGCGCGGGACAGTTACGATGAGTTACTCCTCCTCCTCCTCTGGTAACGGTCGCCGGAACCTGTTAAATCCCGACCGTAAGGAGCACGCGCGTATGCGTATATACCTATATATACTCGATTTTCCTCTATACGTGAGAGGTATATGGGCGCGAATTCGATTAGCCGAGGTTTTTCCATTTATCGCGACGTCGCGTTTGATGTGTCGCGCGTATGTATATGTGGACGGTGGCTGTATAATTGGGATTAGAGGCTTCGGCGCGGATTGGACGATCTGCTGTCGATAATGTGAGCTGCTAGCGCGGGAGATTACAGTGACGACGACGCGGTGTGTGCGGGGTTGGGGCGTATAATCGTGCGCTGTTCTTTTGCCTATGTGGCTGCTGTAGTTACACATTACCGAGTGTTTTTGGAGTTATTTATACGCATATATATGCAGTTTCTATTTATTCATGTATACACTGCGTATACCATGAGAATTATGATTTATTAGCAAGAGGTGTGTAATCAAAATGTTATGTACATATACATTTTGAGACTTTCTGGTACTGAGCAGATAAATGTCAGTATTAAAAACCAAAAAACTATAATTTAAAAAAAATGTAGATTCTTTATATTCTTTTTATCGAATATGTAAAGTTATATATCTCTATACTTTCTAAATTGAATTCAGTGAAAAATCATTATTTTAGAGTATATCTAGACGGTCACTATGTCGAAACAGTGCATATATTATATACACTGAATTATCAGTGTAGCCAATGTTTAGTAGCGTATTATATATACATACGCTACTCTATAAAGTTGAATTAGTAAAAACATTCACTATTTAATTCATCAGTGAATATGTCACCAATTCCACGGTAGAGCAATTTTCACTAATGGTTAGTGGTCTTTTAACTAATTCAACTATAGAGAGTGTCACAGGCAATATCTCGACGCAGTGCCCGACTTAACACTCTCTAAACTAGTGATTTTTCATTAAATTCAATTTAGCGAAATAGCAAACGCCCACCTTGCGAATCCACTATATTATACACACTCCTCAAAAGATCCATAACGCACAGATCGAACCGCGGCTATAAATTTAATTATACCTCGCAACTTTTCATCACCAGCACCGTGGGGCACGTTCCCACTTCCTCGCGACGTCCGCAAGGAAGTCCGTCAGGTGTTGCCGCACACCTCTATATACCTTATATGTCTCTCCCGCGAGGTTTCTCTCGCTCTTTCTCGCAGGTCTTCGCGCCCTTTCCTCGTCTGCATGCGCGTGGCCGCGCTCGCGCCGTGTATCGATTTCTCCCTCATCTCTCTCTCCCCGCGAATCCTTGCCGATGCCCGCAGCAGCAGCGGCGGCAACGTTGGGGAGCGCTGCTGCTGCTGCTGCTGCAGGGACAACGACGGCGAGTGGTATGTGTGTATGTGTCGTTGAACTCGATGCGCGTGTATATATGGATGAGAAAAATTTCCTGCGGGGTTTTCATGTAGAATATGAGGGGGTTCATGGAACCGATCGATTATATTCATGCGTTCGTTATTTTATTTATACATATGAAACGCACGTGTAAACAGAAAATTAATTTTCGAGATTTCTTCGACGAATTGTATATATCAAACAGAATACGTTTATTCATACAAATACTCGTATATAGATATACCATATAACAGGGGTACGCACACGTATCGCGTATTATATATTTCGCGCGAAATTAAATCGGTCATCGTCAGCTGTTTCTCAGTATTTACGCAATTTAATATCGTCTCGATAACAATATCTATATATATCTATACATATAGAAACTTCATCTCTACATCGAAACGAGCTTGTTTCCGTACGACAGCCAAGAAGAATCGTCGCGCCGCGACTGTATATATACTTTTTACGCAGCCGCTCGCGCATCAGTCATCTCCCACTTAGTGTCTATGTATATATATGTATATACCCTAGCAATTAGACTCCGCACGCACGCACGCACGCTAACGTGTAGTTTTCGCGAACTCTGGCAGCTGCTCAATTTCGCAATTCACCGGCTTATATTCCCCTTCTTCCGCGCGTATATGATTTACAAGCACAACACCGCTAGACACAATAAAACTTGAGCGCACGACGCAGCCGCTCGCGTACAGTAGTAGTATTTTACATTATGATGAATCGAGCGATTAAAAGATAGATATGTGTGTGTGTGTCTGTTCGGTTGAATGGAATTTCAAATGATTCTGCGCAAACCGACTGCATTACAAAAGTGTATATATAGTGCCCTTGCTTATATGTGTATTGATCATCTCTGTCTTCTTGAACTTTCTTCGGTACGCGCAGAACGTTCGTTATCGACGCAGACCGACCGATAGAAGCCTGTCATGCGGTCGAAAAATTGTCCTACCGCGCGTGTAATTGATTGCAAAGCGCGGTGCGCGATTTGCATAGTCGCTTTTTATCGCGTGCGAATTGAATATATGTATAATATATGTATGCATAAATCGGAGAGCTAATGAAATTTCATTTTCCGAATATATATATGTGTGTGCTTGCAAATATAAGCGCCACCCGTATAACGCCGTACATTTGTGTAATTGGGTGTGTGTGTGCGTGCGTGGGAAAAGAGATGAAGTTGCGGGGTTTGAGAAAGATTTTTTTTTTGTTATTTAATATCGGGCTAGAATTGCGGTTGGATGAATGAAGAGCTACAAGGGAAAGTGAAGGATGGTTAACTGTCAAGGGGATTCTTTTTTTATTCTCGTCGTGGTATTGACACACAGATCGTGTATTACATGTTCACGTGTATTTATATATACTATCGAGTTGCCCATATATACACTTTTTACGATTCGGAGAAAAAAAACACACACACCTGCAAAGAAATCTTTACCTTGCGTCATTACAAAACAAACGAACGGCAAAATTGCAATGAATTTCGACCCCCCAATCGCAGAACCAAAATACGATCGGATCTCGACTAAATATCCAGAGTCACTTTTTTATCCAAAAGTCGCGCACGTACATGTTTTGGTTTTCTTGGTCAACAGCTGCTGTTCATATTTGGCGAGAAAATACTCGCCCTCGCGTTCATCCCACCTCCTATATACGGATTGAAGAAAAAAAAACCCCAAACCAAGTCAACTTCACCTTTACGTAACTGAGCACACACACACACACGTAAGTGCAAAAAGACCGTAGAAAGTCGAAAGCGCGAGCGCGCACTTGACACCGAAAAATTCGGCGATTACGGTTAACTCGGTATAAAGGCCTCGCATTTCCCTCCCCATCTCTCTCTCTCTCTCTCTCTTGCATGCAAGGACGCATAATCTTTCTCTCCCTCTCTCTCTCTCCCTCCACGACGACGTTTCAATCTTACGCGACTTGCACTTTTTCGTGCCCGCGCGTATGTTGTATATATCTATATACTTCTTGTGGTGGCTTGCCTGCGAGGAACGATTCAACCGGTTCTCGTGATGACGCACGTATACGTGATAAAAAAAAAAAGTAACGAACGGGCGGTGCGAGTGTGCGTGAGTGACCCACGAGTGAGTGGATGCGTGGTTGCAGGGACCGCCTGCGGAATTTTTTCGCAGGTTGAATTTCGGAGGCTGAGGAGATTTTTCGGATGGATGGTGTACTGCTAGGTGGGTGGAAGAGAAATACGTGGAAAGTAGGATGTCTGTCTCGTGTGGATTTTTCTGATGTATGGGGTGGGAGGATGGGACGAATGATTTTTGCAGGTGACATTTCATAAGGAATCTGAGTTTGTGTTTTATAGAATAAAATAATTCTTTAACAAAGGTTTAGATGAAGTTCCCATTGTTTAATATAAAATTATTTCCGTTGCATTCCAACGAAGCAAACTTGAGATCCATGACGAAACCGAAGTACGAGTTGAAGATGATTTATTATTTATATTATATATTACGATATTTTTGTAATTAACGGTTCGTTATATTACGAGTGAACGCGAAATCATTGCTGAAAAACCGTGAGCTAACAACTTTTCTTTCAATCCCTTCGTAATATATACCTACTCACATCTTCGTTAAACCCCCTTCCAAGACAAACCCTACCGTCATCCATCCACGAAAGATCCATCTTTATAGAATAATTTATTTTGTTCAACGACCTCACATCCACACCGAACCAACAAAATTCTTCATTCGAACAATAAGCCTTATTGCAAATCGGCCCGTCTGTTATCCATGATGGTATATCTCTACCGCGACGAGAGAGATAACGGCACTGTGCACAACAGTCATTGCCAACCGCAAAACGTATACGCATATACACACGACGGCGCCGACGACGACGTTGACTCCTCTCTAATTTCAGGATAACATGAGTGGCGCGACTCGTAACTTCCGCAACGTAAATAATCGATAATTATCGAACGTTCTGTACGAATAGCGAAAATACATATATATATACATGTATATATGAAGAGCGCGACTGAAACGTTAATGCGCTACTTACGCGTGTCTATATATCTATATACATATACGCGAATAGCCTATCTGTAGATATAGTCGTCTTCCTTGCATTTTATGCACGTTCAGTAATGGTAATAACGATAACGATAATAATAATAATCTGCGAAGGGAGACAAATTTTTTCTTGGTACAGATTGTTGTAATGCGCTGTATAAGTCCGGGTATCCCAATCGTCTAATCTCCATGTACCTACCTCGTACAGTGTAAAAATGTCCGCAAGCATAAATACATCATTTGGGCTTAACAACAAATGACGCTAATTTAAAAAAAAAAAAAATATTAACCGCCTCTTTTTCTCATACGCTTTGCTTCACACTCTGCGCTTTCTCTTGGCTACAAAATCTCTCTGCCTGTCTATCTCTCTCTCTTTCTCACAACAACGATATCAAACAAGCTAACGCATCATCTTCACCCGCCTCCTCCCCCGCCCCTGCTTAACTTCACTGGAACCACCGACCCTGAACCCTTACGCACGACAGAAGCCACGTCTGAGCTACGTACCCCGCAGCAGCAGTCGTCGTCGTTCCTCCCATTCCTCCTCGTCCTCCTCCAATTCCTATTACTATCATCACCACAACCACAATCACCACCACCACCACCACCATCACCGCAGCTCACGTCACACCTACCAGCAGCAGCATCAGCAGCGCGGCAGCGTGACGACGGCGTTCTTCTGCTTGCAGGCCCAGCGACCGGAGCAGAGCGTGATGCAGGCACTCGAGAGCCTGAGCGACTCCCAGGTGAACGACTTCCTCTCGGGCAAGGCGCCTCTCAACCTCACCATGCGACTAGGTGATCACATGATGCTCATACAGCTACAGCTGTCCACTGTCACACCGGCAACTACCGCCGCCCCTGCTGCTGCCACTAGCACTAGTACCACTACCACCACGACACAGCAGCAGCAAGCGGGTAATACTACTCCAGCTGCCATCGCGTTATTGACGACGCCCGAGCAACAGCAACGACAGCAGCAACAGCAACAGCAGGCTAGAGTCGCCCAGCTGGAAACTGAAGTAGCGAGGATGCAGCGGGAGGCCGCAGCCGCACTCGCCACCGTCGCCGCCGCACAGGAACGATTTGCCAGGTGAGACATGACGAGATGAGCGATTGTTTTATAACGGGGTTGTTGTTTGTTCATTCGTTTGTAATTTTGCGCGAAAGTTTGATGATAAAAGGTTAAAGACCGGAAAAAATGGCGTTGAATATACATGTCTATTCGGTATATTGATGTAGTTGATGATTTTAACTTAGCTGGTGAATAAAATGATTTTGAAGGAAGTTCGGATAAACGAAGTTTTGAAATGGTTGATCTTATAATTACACTTCGATATATTAGTTTTATTGAATTAAATTTAATTCGGTGAAAATCTAGTCTATCAAATATATCTGAATAAAGACAAAACCTTGTAAGGTGCAACTTTATGTTTAATAAACTAATGTCCTCGGTTGTTATACTATGAAACAAAGATATAAATTGCGGTCACATAACACGCATATGTTGACACGACAGCACCTCGTCCAAATCAAGTTTGAAAAAAAAACTCCGTCTAACCTATTTGTATTCTTCTTTCCATCCACAGGCGAGCGACTGGTATCTTCCCGACGCCCCCGTCAACGCCAACGAACGCCAGCACCGACACCAGCACCTCCACCTCCAACTGCCCTGCCTCGAAGCAGCCGTCGTCGCCGACGTCGCTAGCGAGCAGCCTAGCCTCAGCAGCAGCAGTCGCCTCGAGTCTATTCGCTGCCCAACAACAACAACAGCAACAACAACAACCCTCGGCTATAGGGTCAAACCCTGGCAGTCCACCGACGACACCCACGGCGACGACGACGACGTCCTCGTGCACACGGCACGTGCCGCCGCCACTTACGCTACCTCAGCAGCAGCAGCCGACGAGGCAGTCGACGCGAAATCGACATGTGCACACGGCGACGTCCAGGCATCCGTACCATCATCATCACCATCTGTATCATCGGTTCTCAAGGAGGAGGGGCGGACAAGGTGAGCGTCACCCGAATGATTTTCTCATTGTTATATTTGTATAATTATGTGTATCTATATGCAGAGGCATACACGTTACACACAATATATCCAAAAGCCTATCCCAAAGTTTCAGCCAAATCCGGACCCTTAACCCACTCCTAGTTAGATAAAACTTCCATGGGTATAAGTGACGTGTTTTTCAAAACAATTTTTATGCCTTATTTCTTATCTTCGAATAGTCCTCTATCAAGTAATCGTGACAGGAATTACGAAAATGTCCTCGTCTTAAACCAACATAAGGAAAAACGCTATAAGTCCATTTTTTTATTCCTGGAATAACCACGTATCTCCATTTTTTAAATAATAAATTCCGAAAAAACCACATAACTCCATATTTTTTTAAGGATAATTCCCGAAAAAACCATATTACTCCACTTTTTTTCATTCAATATCCTGGAAAACTATACAACTCAACTTTTCCTATAAGAGAAACAGACGTTCCTTATTTCTATAAGTGTAGCTATAGCAAGATAGGTGTATTAGAAAAAGTTCACACATTTGCTCCTACAAACTCCCGTGAGCGATAGTTCATATTTATCATGTATAGTTATCGAAAAAACAATATAATTGCCATTAAGACCGGAAAAGTCACGTAACTCCACTGAAATTTTTGTTTATTCCCGGAATTACCTCAGAAGTAAAAGTCGTTTTAAAAGACATGATCGCTATTTGGTCTAGTTACTATCGTAAAAATATGTTATTTAGATTAGTATTTATTAGTATTCATAGATGCAGTGTTGCATTAAATCTCATTTGTCTTGATTCAAAATACCGATGCGAATCTAAAAACTCGATTTACTTAAAGCAATGAAAATTGGAGATAAATAGTTATTCCTAGTTAGAAGCCACAGATATAATATGTCAATGGTTCGAAGATCAGGTAAACGTGCCAATAGTTGGATTAGTACCTGAACAAAACTTTTAATGTCTCGTGAATGTAGCAATATTCAATAACATTATTTGGATTATTAAGCTACAGAGACATATAGTTGCTCTACTATTTCCCCTTTATAGACGTAGCAGTTACAATATTTTAACGATAATTAGAATGTCAATGGCATTACCAAAAGTAATCTATATATATTTTCGAAACGTTATTTAGATACAGGCATTTGATAAATTAGATAAATTAATCATGCTGTATATGTTTCCAGCCGCGTTGCAAATCACCTATACATAAATATCGTGCAGTATTATTCTCCCGAACCAAGAGTTTTACTCCATATTTAAATACCAAACGCGTTTATTTAATTACGAAAAATTAATTTTTCTCCTCACTGCTGCTTTCGAACACTCCATCGCTCATGACTCTCTCTCTCCACCGAGACATTCTATCGCCTACACAGACAAACACACAGACACCCACAGACACCCACAAACACCTACAACTTCGCTCCGTACAGTCCGCACGCGCTAAAGTATAAGGTTTCGAATTAGCAACGAATTGGCTTCGCTTATTAAATAGAATTTAGGTAACCCTATACAAACGCGCTCTCTCGTGTACTACATGACATTCGCGTACGATCGAAAAAGCCCTACATCCTCACCCGTATATACCCGCACCTATAACTAAATCTCTTTCTATCTTCAACAGCGGCAAAGCCGACCTGTCCATCGTGCACGGAGAGCAGCAGCAGCAGCAGCAGCCCAGCGGAACAACCAGAAACGCCGACCAGCGGTAGCGGCACCAAGTGCTCCGAATTCTCGCTGATCGTCGGTCAGTGCGACTGCGCCAAATCATCCTCGCCTAAAAAGAAGTCGTCGTCGTCGACGGCTCAGCAGACATGCGACGCTTGCAGTGGTAATAACACCAAGGAGATGATATCGTCGGAGCCGAGCTCGCCGGCACCGTCCACGCCCACGACGCCCACGACGCCCGACAGTCCTGATGCGCCCATGTCCCTCGACGCTGCGACTGCTGCTGCTGCTGCAGCTGCCGCGGGCAATCCGGCCGCCACGCTCGATACCAGGGCGCTCGTCGAGGCGTCCCGGAATCTCACCCAGAAGCTGAAACAGCTGTCCTCAGAGGTACGGGGAACAATGATGCCAATATTTAAAGTTCAATGTATTATGGTTAACTCGAGATACTTAGTTGATTTATTTTTCGACCATAAGTAAATATTTGTGGATACAAATTTGAAAAAAAGTTTGATAAATAGAATGATTTGAATTTTTATTCTTTACGAGTGATTGCGGAGAGTAATAAATCGTCTTCTTTCGGAAAGAAGTCTTCTAGAAGCAGAAGAAATAAATATGATGACAACATCGGTATGGCAAGCATCTGTACCATTTTTTGACACACCTTAACGCTCATGAGAGTTATGACATGATATAATGAATGGGAAAAAGTTTATCGGGAGCGATAATATATCGTAGAAGAAAGGAAATTTATTAATTATTTTTATTGAAGAAATGTGGTGATAGTTCAAAGGAAAATCCTGTTTATTTAGAAAATGTAGTATCTGCCCTCGTTCGGATAGACCTTATGCAATCAGATCTTTTATCTGTTTTCACTGCAGTAACGTTGAAAAACGATAATGGGAAAACGCTGCTAATGTCGTGAATCCGCTTGAATTACATTTCTTTTAAATAGAAATAGATTCAATCAAAGGACAAATAAAAAACAAATTGCCCCATTTTTTCCGAATCCTCTCATACGCGTGAGTTTGTAATCCGCAGCCGCTATACAATCACTATTAAATAACCATCTCCGTTCATTATAACTCCGCGTCTGACAACAACGACAACGTCTCACCGCATTGCGAAACCCATTCGCGATGAAATTTATCAGCTTTGTAATTGTCGGTAAGAAACCTCCGCGCAACGCCATTGACTCAGGACGACGACGACGGGGCCGTCATCGATTAAAGCGCAGAACAGTGACTCAGTTTATCAAGTCGCTTCTCGAATGCGCGACACGCGCGCGCGCACGCGCCTCGAGTCGAGATTACCTTCGCGGGATTATGATTTTGTCAAAAGACTGCTGCGTTGATTTTTTTTTCTTTTTTTTTTCAAACAATACGCGAGACGTGCGATTAATACGGTATTGATTGCGAAAGGGGATCTCGATGCCTCTTGTAGAATATAAAAAAGGGGAATTTGATTATTATTGATACGGAGCTCTTGCTTGAATAACTAAATAAACCAGTCGAGTTGTTGTCTTGCATAGTACAATGTGTACTATCGTCTTATTACTGAGAGCTGAAAAGTAATGAGAGAGAGAGGGGGGGAGAGAGCAAGCGAGAGAGAGAGAGAGACCGATATTACCAAGTATACAAATGTCAGTGATTTGAAATTAGTACACTCAGCTAGTGCAGCTTATGAAGCTATAATTAGTAAACTATCCAGATAAAGATCTTAGAGGTAGTTTGAACTGCGATAAAGTTTGACTGATGATTAAACTAACATAAATGTAGAAGGTGATGAAATGATAGACGTTCTTGTCGCATACGACTGATTAATGACTGAATGATGGATAGCAAAATCATAACGTGCAACAGGTTCACTAAAAACGTTACAACCACGTATATTCCAAGTAAATTTTCCATTCTTTGGCATTTCTATAATATACTTAAAATCACTCGAAACGCATCTTACGAACGTATAGCTCCGATACACCCTATTTTAATTGATCTTACTTAATACATAAACGACCCCATTGACCATCCAATCTCCTTCTCTGTATTCCAGGAGAACGCGAAGCGCCGTCAGGGCGCGATAATCGAGAGCATGCACCACCACGGCAAGGGCGTGTACACAGGTACGTTCAGTGGCACTCTGAACCCGGCGCTGCAGGATCGCCACGGTCGGCCGAAGCGCGACATAAGCACGATCATCCACATCTTGAACGACTTGCTGTGCGCAACCCCGGCCACGACGGCCGGCCACTACAGGTACCACAGGCACCCGAGCGCCACGTCTTCAGCGCCGGCTGCTGCAGCCGCCCAAGGAGGAGCTGCTGCTGGTAATAGCAGTAGTCGAGCTACCGCTGCTGCTGGCGCTGCTGGTGTATCGGCGCCGGTGGGCGTAGCGACGCAGACGAGCGGTAGCCCCGTGTTCGCGGCCGCGCCAACGACGACGACGATGACGGCTGTGGGCGGTGGCGTCGCAGGTGCCGCCGCGACGATGATGTCAGGTCTGCAGGACGGCGGAGTCGCAGATGCCGCTGCGCTTCAGGCTCATGGTGAGTTTTGCGAGGGGAGAGTGAAGGATGTAAGGAGTAGAAAATTGCAAAATAGACCGGGAATGGTAAAGATAGAGTCGTCTAGATTACAGATCCGATATTCTATGTAGTAGTAATTATACTGTGAGAAGTGGTGAAAGGTATATTACATTTTTATTACTACCTTTTATTACGAGGAAAAAGATTGGAAATTTGCAAAAAAAAAGTTGTAATTTTTTCTGTCTCAATTTTCTCCCAGTGCAACGACAAAAAATAAGTTTTTTTTTTCAATTACCATAAATTTATCAATACTTAATACCAGTGTTTATCTCTTATAGGATATAATTAACGTGTAAGTAAAGGGAGTATTTCACAATTGACGTTATTATCAGTGTAATTAACACAAAATAATTAATTACTCGTCGTATATCGTGGCAATGATGTAAAGAGTAAAAAATTTTAATTATATAGTAGAAGATAGTATAATTACGTAAAAAAGCATCGCTACTCATTCCCACAGTTAAATATTGGTTTGATAACTATCTGCAGCCGAAATTTATAGTTGGCTCGTTTTGCATTAAGTTACACCAGTATATTTAAATAGGTGTGGAAGAGTATTAAATGGCATTTTATCGACGATTATAATATACTTTCAAAAGAAATAGATAAGATTTAATTTCTCATTCAACGTCTGGTTGGAAAAAATAAACAATAAGATATCAAATATCCTACGGCGAATATATTTAACGTATCGCGCAAAATTACATTCTACTGTAGACTATTTTAATCACTATAGACCACCCCAAAAAGAATATCCTTTACACCGTTCAACCACCTCACCTCCATCTTTCATTCCAGACGAATTTTCCAAAGAGAACGAGGCGACGAAGGGCAAGATGCGCAAGCTGCGTCTGGTGATGGAGCAGCGCCGCGAGAAGTTGCGCGCGCGTCGGCAGGCTCGCGCCGCCCCCTATACGACGAAGTGGGCGGCGGTGACGCCAGGCGCCGGCGACCCGAACGCCAGCACCTCATCCTCGTCATCAACGTCCAGCGCGTCGTCCACCTCCAGCGGTAACGCCGAGAACGAGCCGGAGCTCAAGCCCTGCAGTCCCGAGCCCGTCGTCGCTTAAAGAGAAAGAGAGAGAGAGAGAAAAAAAAGAAAAGAATTAGAAACACTCGGTCTTGTAAAATCGAAGAAGAAGGAACACAATATCACGTGTTCGTAGCATCGAGCGCGCAGGTAGTTGAGGAGTTCCGAGTGCCGCGGTGAACAAGACGAAGAAGGCTTTATATATAGATGTAAGGCGTCGCCGGATGCCGGAGCGCGAGGATCGTATGACCGCGTATAGAGAATTTTTCATTCTTAATTTTTTTTTTGTAATATCCGTGTGCTGTGACGCTTTATTTGTTCCTCCACGAGAAAAAGGGCACTCGTTCGTTTATGATTTTTTGTCACTATCTATCTATCTGTCTATCATATCTATCTTCTTTTCCTCGAGGGCCGCGCGAGCGTGTTTGCCACGTACCTCTGTTGCTGTAGTATAATATCTATCTGTCGCGCACGCGCTGACTTACATATACTTATATACGCCTCTGTGCATGGATGATAATGACTTTTAAGAAACTCTCGCGGTCTCGCCGCATTCATATGTATATTTTTTTCCTTTATCAAATGTATGAAAAAGACGCGATGATGATTCTTAAAGGTCGAGGTGCGCGCGTGGCACTCGGGCTTTTATATTCGCGTACATGTAGTTATTTTGAATTAGATGGCAAATTCTTGCGTAGGAGTGAGAGGGAGAGAGAAAAGGAGAGAGGGAGAGGAGGAGAGGAGAGGCTCATGCTCGAGGAGCTTTACGGCGTCGAAATGAGAAAAGGGGTGGTTTTGATGATGATAATGGTGATGAATGGATGGATGGAGGGGGCAGATCGATAAAGTATATACGTAGCGATAAATTTTATACGAATTTATTTTTATTGAGTGACAGTGACGATGTTAATTACTTTTGTTCGCTAAAAGAGATGATGAAGAAGAATAGCCGCCGCGACACACATACACACATATACGACGCAAGTCGCTAAGAAAGTCTTTCGTTTGTCGTCAATCTGCCCTTGCGGGGCACTCAATGAAGCATTTTTAAAAGTGGGCCATTTTTGCGTCTTCAGATTCACAGATCAAAAGAAGTCAAACTTATAAAAAATGATGTATGTAAGTTTACGATCGGGTCCTAAATAAGTAGGGTATATATATATATAGGTGATGATGATAATGATGACGAAGAGGAAAAGAAAAAACAACAAAAAACCACTGCATTGGCCTATGTGCCAGAGATCGTTTAAGTTTAATAGGTACTAAATAACTACATCACTTTCTAGTGTTAGATTTAAGTTTTACTTAGAAAAAAATTATTATTGCTATTACTATTATTACTATTATCATTACAGTTTGCAAACTGGCTCAATATTGTAACATACGAGTATCTCGAACATTATCAATTACCAAAATAAAATAAGAACTGCTTGCTAAGTCAAGGTATAGTCTTATTGCGACTTCGTTCGAACCTGTCGTATGAGCGTCACGACCACGGCGTTATATGTTGTGTGCTTGTGTTATCATTGTTGTTACTATTATCGCTCTATTTACTGCGTTAGTTGGAATTAGTTAACGAACGTCTCGCGTGATCTCTGGTATGTTACTTTTATTTTTTCCATCTTTTTCGTTCATTGAAGTAAAGAAGAAAAATAATTAAGAGGACAAAGACGCGTTGAGACATTCAATTGCGACTGAATCGAGAGGTTCAAGGATATTGACAAAGCAATGACTATTAATTGAATTGGATTTATTTAAATTACCATTTATGTTACATACAATCGTAGAAACCTATCGATGCTTTAAATTGCGCTATTACATTTTTATATCCTAATTCATTCCTGTAGTACACGCAGTACAGATGACAATACAATTATTATTACAAAAAATAAACGAGATAAAAAATCATCCAGATAACCTCGTGGTCTCCTCGGTGTTTCAAAAATAAATTGGTCTTGGTATGTACAAATCATATAAATTGACACAATATTATTTTGTAATTTCCTTTTAAATACATTAAATTATAACTATGAGTAAAGCAACAGATTGCACGTACATAAACAAACGTATAAAAATCTTCTTTTAATCCTAATTTGATTTAATACAGAACGCGGTCCAAAATTGTTTGAAAACAACTAGAATATATGAATAATAGTCATCCCTGAAACTGTCTTAAATTATTAAGTGATATCACTCTAAAATATAGTTCAAAAATTAATTTGAGATAAAATATTTACAGATAATGTACAATAAACACAAGCAGTGCATTGCATATAAAAAATTGAATAAAGAGTATGCTAAGAAATGGTACAAGTACTTGAGAAAACTTGATTGTTTGTTTCCTAATTTCATTCACACTTCCAAAGATTTTCTAAACAACTTTGGAATGCATTTTTATTCATATCTAACAAATTCACTAGAAAGCAATAGAATTTCGCAATTCGTTTTGTCGTAATTAAACGCATGAGTGACATTACGACAAGCAGCGAAAAAAATGAAGAAATGAAGACTAAAGAGAGGTCAGATATTGAAATGCGGTCGATCTCGGGCGCGAATTAAAATGGACGGGAGACGCGATGACGGAGACCAGTGCGCGACTCGCACATTGTGTAAAATGTTTTTTTTTCGATTATTAAAGTTTTCTAAATTTGTTATTATGGCACGATATGGTACATATATACGATGAAAAATTCTTTCAGACTTCTCGGCGATTACGCGCGGTAGAAAACAGCAATTGAAATTTAACAATACAAATGTCTTTTGGCAGTTAATATTTCACTTGCAGGGGTATGATCGAAGCTCGCCGAAAAAATCGGCTTCAATTGGTTGTTAAAGGTCATTGATTATTTTCATTTTTTTATAGTTTTTATTCATTGACTACTGTAATTGCATCAGTCGTATACTGATATATTGATTATCGACTTCTTTTTCTAGTTGCATTAATTTTTAAGAACCTAGCCAAGAGATGTTAAAGAATATGGAAATAAAATGACAGTATTCAATAAATAAAAACCGAATGTTTCATTATAATTTCCAAAACTCTATTGAAAAAATCACGTCGTTTCCTCGAGCTAAAAACCCGGCCTCTCTTAATACAAATTGATTTTTTTGGTTATGGTCTGGCGACACATGTGACACGTCTTCAACGGAGCCGCGCAGTGTTCGCACGCACCATGACCACACAGAAAAGCAACATTTCGCCTTCGCTCCATGCAAATACTGCACATATTCGCCTCCTCGAGATCCGCTATCCTCGTCTCCAAGTATCTCAATCGTTCTAAATCCTTATCCTTCTCCCGGTCATTTTTGTTTTTATCCGAATAACCGTTTTTTATCTTCTCACGTTCGATTTCTTTCTCCAGCTCTTCTCTATTCAAGTGTGCATCTATAAAATCAGAAACACATTTTTCATTTACATGTTTTTTACTAATTCATACTAAAAAATGTATATATTTTTCTAATATCCACTTGGCTCTGTCCATATTTGTTTACGTAAAAACAATGTTTTAGATCTAAGAATGAAATTTTCTTTATTATTCATTTACTTCCAAGTATATTTTTATTTAATTCAAGTAGCAAAAGCAGTGATAAAAAATTTTATTTCAAAAGAGAAATGTATCTATATTATTTTGGCTTGCTACACTTACGGGAGAAATTCTACAAATGGAACTTATCATGCTCATAAAAAGATTTCCTTTCGAAGACATCTTTTTGTAAAATAAAAAAATTTTGTCGTAAAACCTGGACTACATACGGAAAGCATATTATTTTATCTTCACTCAATTACAGTTGTTTATTTTTTCTTCTTGTTTATCCTCCTCTCTTTCTGCCTTGTTCTCATTATTTTCACCGTCCGATTTTTCGAGATCAATATCTTTAAAACTTATATTTAACAAGCTATCAACATCCTTTTCTAAAAACAAAAAGAAAAAAAAAAAAAAAAACAAGAAAAAAAAAATTTCTACATGACAAAGAAACATATTAAAGCGGCATCCTCACCTCGATACGTCTGGGACTTGTTGGGGGCACAGACGCACTGCTGGTGATTTGTACAGTCACCACGACCATCGGTGCTACCAGTTGGTCCACTGAGTTGATTGACCTCGCTAGGTGGCGAATGCGTGTTCCTCTGACAATTCTCGCAGTCATTCGCCGTGTTTTGCACCAGCGGATTCCTGGAGGATTCCTGGTCGTTCTCTGGCGCTGGCGCCGTGTCGATGTGGTGAATCGGCGGCTGATACACGACTGCTACTACGCTTCCTCCTCCCGACGTCGACGACGCGGACGACGTTGACGAAGATAGCGATGGGAGTATCGGCAGTGGCGGCAGCGGTGGCAAGCGCCGAATTCCGTCTAATTTAGGTCTGAGATCTCGCCGGCGCTGGTAAGATTTGACCAAATCGATGTGGTTGGGGTAACGAGCACGTAGGAGATCCAAGGGTGTCTTGCCCTTGTTGTTGCGCACCGTTTCGAAGACCGCACTTCCACTTTCCTGGCTCATCAGGAAGCACGTCATAGCTAGGTCCGTTACATAACCGGGACTGTCGAACAGCTCACGGTAGACCTGCAAAAAGCCGATTGGTCGAGTTGATGTTGTTTTTTTTTTCTTTCTAATTAAGAAGATTTTAGTGATTTGCCACTAGGGCAGGTTTTGATCAAACGTCACTTGTAGATTGCCATCTTCTTAGAGAGGAAATACAATGGGCGCCGTGCTCTGCGCCGTGGTATCATCCTTCAGCTGATTGGCTGATTCCATCCATTCCAATAATAGGCGCCGTCCCCTGTGCCGTGCTCTGCGCTGTGCTCTAAGTTAATTTATGGAATTTGCAATCAGCTGAAGGATGATACCAACGGCGCAGAGCACGGCGCCCATTGTATTTCCTCCCTTACAGGTATAGCTTACACGAATATTTACGTGATGGTGATTTATACATACACTATAAGTACTTATAAGCTTAAGTAACGAGACTTATTTTTAAACTAATAATACTTTAACAATACATTCAATACATAAGTTTTCGAAGGAATTAAATTTAGGTATAGTTTCAAAAATAAATTTTAATAAAAAAAAATATTCCCTAAACTTGAATATCTGTTACAATAAAACAGATGAGTATTTATTTCAGAGATTTTATGCAATGCAAGTTAAATACTTTAACTAAATTCCTATTAATAACTAACTTCACTATTTCTGTCAAAATATATGCTGCTGAAAAAATATGAAGCAATTGATTACAATATAGATTTTAACGGAAGTAGTTTTCTCTAAGCGCCCTTTGCGCGCTGTAATTTTTATTAGCAAATAACTTTGCACCATTTTTGTTTTCATAACCCAGCCATTGCTCCCAGGCTCCCACCAACTAAATCACGAATAAATTCGCTTTATAATAAATCCAACATTTTTTACAGTTAAAACTTCACTGAAACTTCGTGGACTCACCTTTAAATATTATGATCACAAAAAATAACTAATCGAGGTAAAATTAACACGATTCATAATTTTTGTTAAATCGTGAAACATGTTGTACGACACTTTTCGATGCAATCAAATACAAATGAAACCTCGTTAATTTTGTCTTAATTCGTAATCCCCAAAGCTTGTTAATATAAAAATCGAATAGCAATGCAACATTCATTCAAATTATACCTTCAATAATCAAACTTCTAGTAAAAAATCACAACAATGTCGTCACACTTTGGTTAGCCTGAAATCTACATAAAAAAAATGTTACTCACATCAAGAACATTAGGGGCATCCTGCGCAGGAACGGGAGCTCTGTCAGATACCGCAATCGGCAGCGTTTTGTGCTTGATGATGGCCACGTGTAGAGCGGTGTCACCTTCCCCGTCGGTAATGCCGACGTCGGCGCCGTTGGCTATAAGCAGCTCGACGAGGCCCCAGTGGCCCTGGGAAGAGCAGAGCAACAGCGGTGTCTGGCCACGATTGTTCTTCAGCTCCATGCGCGCATGGCCTTCCAGGACCAGAGCCGCAGCAACGTCGCGATGACCGTTCAGCGCAGCCAGGTGCAGAGCCGCGTAACCGTCCTCCTTTTTTACGTCGACGAGCTGACGCGCTTGCTGTATCAAGCGCTGTACCGCGCTGGAAAATTGATGGTTTTATTGCAATGACGTGTTTTGTTTTTGAATTTCTAAAAAATTTAGTTTAAAGTGTATACAAATATTTTGGTTTGAAACTTTATAAAACGTTATAAGACTAAATGTACTCGGTTAGTAATAGTATATTGATATTTGCTTAAGCGTCAGTACGTATTTTGGAGTTCACGATAAAGAAATCTAACCCGAAAAGTTCCGTACAACAATCTTTAGTATTTGTCTCAATGTCCCTGGAACTATGAGAAAGCAATTTCAATTGAAACGTCGTTCATCCAATATAAACTTATCTTGCGTAAAAACTAAACATAAGGTATAGTTCCCACCGTTTACTCTGATGAATGTATCAATATTAAAATTAATTGGCATCTTAATTGTTTGACATATTATCATAATTCTAAAAATACAATTGTCAAATTTTTAAGAACAGTGGTAAAATAGTCGAGAGCATAAAAAATATGAAGAGACTACACACAGTCTCATAAACTAACTAGGAGGCATGGCCCTATTTAAAATAGGTCTGAAGTTTTCATCGTTGGAGTGCAACAAAATAATTTTTTACAATTAATTAAAGTTATTAAGCAATGGAAATTTCATCTAAATCTTTGTTATAAAAATTAAAAAAATTTTTTTTTTTTTTACCAAATTTTTTTGCCGACCAAATTAATCTCGAATATTTTATGCGATTTTTATCCTCCACCTTAAACCTCTGCCATTTAATCCAGGAAGGCCCTACATAATTTTTCAAAAAATAAATTAAAATTAGAAAGAAGGAGCTTTCATTTTTCTTTATCAACGATAAAAAATGTTGAAGCCTTCAAATGTTATAGCAGTTTGAAGTTTAGCGTCGAAATGGCACAAAAATACGTAAATCGCTGAAAATCGTCCGCCCTGACTTTAAACGTGTTTTTGTGCTATTTCGACGCTAAACTTCAATCTGCTATAACTTTTGAAGGAATCAACATTTTTGATCGTTCAAAAAAGCAAATTAAAGCTCTTTCTTTCCAGTTTTAATTTCTGTTTTGAAAAATTATACATAAAATATTTGAGATTAATTTGGTCGGCAAATAAGTTCGGTAACGGACAATGCGTGTTCACAATTTTTCTCGTGTAGTGGAGTCCCCAAAGAACCAAAAAAATGTGGTGTGGTTGGTGAGCTCAAACTGAAAATTCAACACTGACTAATGACCACTTATCGTCAATCAATAACACATTTCCCAGCACTTTCTGTTTATTTTAGAGTTTAGAGCAGAACCAATCGAAAGAATTGACTTTCACCGCCAACCAATAAAACACTCACTAATAATTGCCCTTCAGCGCGGCGTGATGGAGTACGTTGAAGCCGCGTTCATTGAGCAGCGTGTAGTCTTGAGCCCCGTAGGCGCAAATCGCGTCGACAATCTCAACGTTGTCCTTGCCTACCGCGTCGTGGAGTGCCGTGTCGCCGTACGAATCCTGGAGATTGACATCAGGGCCGTGGCGCAGGAGTGTGCGCACGCAGTCCAAGTGCTGCTTGTTCACCGCCACATGTAAGGGGCTGCACTGGCCGTTGTTCACGGCGTTGATGGGCGCGCCACGCATCAGTAGTAGTTCAATTATCTCGGGCTGATTCCTGTATGGTCAAACAACGAGAGAAACGTTACAAATTTTTTTTTTTTTTTAAGCTGATTTATTGGATAGAAGTTGAGTTTTGACAAATTTTATCTGTCACGATGTGATCGAAAACATATGAACAAAAACTTTGAACAATGTATTTGTTGATAAGCTTGTGTGATTTTCGGAAGTTAATAAATATAAAATAGCGATAAATCGGTTACTAGTTCACAATAGAGGGTATTTTTTTATTTCATCAGTAGATGTTTACTATTTCACAATAAAAATTAATTTCATTACATTGTTAAGTTAATCAGTAAGAGTTATCACTGTTAAAATAATGAATTTGCACCATGATTTATATAATATATATTAATAATTTTATGTTTAAAAGATTATATTTACGATATAAGAGTAAATTTACTTATACAATTTAAATGTATACTCGGTTCACTCGTGCGAAAAACGTCACATGAGCTAAATAATCACCTTCCGCACCCGTGTCAAAATGTACTATTACAGTATTCTTTGATGGGAAAATTTTAACGCAATTCAAAGAAGAAGTGCCTCTGATTAGATTCGACCTTTACATATTTATTTTGTTTTTATATCAAGCTAAGTTTTATTTTATTTCTAGGACTTATGAGAGTAATAATTTTTTCATTTAGTATCTTTTTGTACTTTAAGCTATATGACAACGAGTCATGTGCTTATCTGCAAAACGGAATTATCACAGCCTAGGTATCCTCTTTTATGCAAAAATAAAAATATAAATACTTATTCTGCATCAAGGTAGTTCTACCTTGATTTTTTAATCATATATTGGACAACTAGAACTTTTATCTATTTAAAAAAAAAATCACACAAGTTGTTGTTTTTTTACTTGGGGTATACCTATGTTCACGAAAGAACTGCCTTTCCATCCAACAATCCCACATCACGCCCACACACCGTTTGGCGAGTCAATAATTACCCGAATGCGGCGTAATGAAGCGGCGTGTCGCCATCCTCGTCGGCGACGGTGAGCAGGGCACCTGCGTCGAGGAGTAGTAAGCAAAGCTCGCGTTGGCCCTGATGGGCGGCCACCATGAGACAGGTCTTGCGTCCCTCTCCAGGACCTCCGCGGGCGTCCACCCTGTTTGGATACTTGCTCAGGAACTCCCTCGCAGTAGCTATACCGGCATCACCGCGTGCCGCGTCCTTCATCAGCTTCTCCACCTCGGGGTCCTTGTTCCTTTCCACGGGAGGAGCTGTAGAAGAAAGGGTTTTTTCTTATTACTTTGTTTACTATTTGTGTTTGTGGAGATTGTTAAACGATTGATAAGTGCGTACGTCTGTTCGCTTTTGCTTTAGCTTTAGCAGTCTCTTCTTCATCTAAAAGGACGCTTTGCGGGCCGAACGTCCAGGTCTGGCCTTCCACTTGCACTCTCAAATCTCCGTCCTTATAAATTTTGACAACTTTTCCGAGCTTACCGAGGGCCTATGTATAATGCAATAGATGTTAATTTGAGAACTACACGCGTGACTTTCACTTTTAGGAATTTCCACTCACCGCTTTCATTACATCTCTCCATTCACCATGATCTCGTTGAAAATATTTTACTACATTTATATCTCTCTTCACCCTGACTATGTCGCCAACGGAGAAAGACAAAACGTATCTGTTCTCGATTTTTATTAATACCCCGGGATAAAAAGTCCACCTATTAGAGCACCCTTCATATTGTACGCGTATGTCACCTTTGTCTGTGACTCGATGTACTTTACCAACCTAAACAACATTATGAAACTATTAGAAAAACTGTCATTTTATATTTAATTCTTTCAAAAAGCTAGTTTAACAAATATTTCATACCATTCCAAGGTAAGTAGCCATTCGTGGATTCCATCCTCCGTGACCTGCCTGCATAGCTTTCAGTTTATCAATGTTCATCGTCGCCACTTTCACCTTATCCCCAACTTTAAAAGTGATCTTTCGACTAGGACTGGGTGGATCTGAATAATTAGAAATATTTTGAGCAATGTTATCTTTAGGCGGTGGTGTGGGTGCAGCTACCAGTGGTGCCAGTTCAACAGGTACAACTGCCACTGGCTGTCCGAGAAGAGGTAAATGCTCCTTATAGTAAGTACCGGCACTGGCTTCCTCTACATAACGTAGATCAACACAACCTTTGTACCCCAGTCTATAGACATTGGTGCTACCAGAGGGCCAAGTAACAGTGGCCACAGATCTAATACTTTCATTATCCCAACCTCTGATATCTATCACTCGTCCGGTCTCACCACCATCCTGATTGCCCCATTCCCAGTCTGGCCCTCTTATGACTTTGGCTCCAGTGAAAATACCTTTCAGCGGTATTTTTGTAAGGTTCTCCCTAGTCGACAGCTGTATCCTAAGAGCACAAAAAAATATCCAAAAACATGAACAAAAAAACTAAGAACACTCGACAAAAGAAAGCTCAAAATCAGCACTACAAACACTCACCCCACGGCATTGGCCGTGATGAACCTCTGAAACGTGTGCGTAATATCGTGCTTGTCGGCCATGTAGCACTTGGTGCAGAGATCGTAATCCGAGCACTTGGAGCATTTCCACCTGATGCCGCTGATACTGTGGGTGTAACAGGAGTCGCAGATTATGTTGATGTGCTTGACACCGGCCGCAGCATTGTCGAAGACGAGCAAGTCGTAGGCCTCCTGGTAGCCGATGCGATAGTTGCTCCTGGAGCCGTGGTCCCATTGCACGATGACGGTCTTGTTGGGCGTCTTGTCGGCGTGAATTGGCCCAGAGGACGAGGTGGCGGCAGCAGCACCAGCGGCGTTGGAGGGCTTGCCGATCTCGACGACGGTGCCTGCGTGGCCCTCGCCGCCGTCCTGCTCGTCCCACTTCCAGTCACGGCCCCGTACGACGCGCAGCCCTACCTCCAGCATCTCGCGATTATCCGGCCCCTTCACGCTTAGGACGGTGATCGCGTTGACTCCCAACGCACGCATATGAAAACACGCCAAGTACTCGCGACGATATATACCCTGTCACTGTTCCCTCTGCTGCTACTGCTGCTGCTGACTCATGGGCCAGGGAATAGGCGCGGCGGTCCACCTAGTGATCATCTCGTCGTCATCTCGACAGTCTGCTGCTGCTTCTGCTGCAAGCACAGAACGTACTAGTATAGGTCAAAGACTCTCTTTCTTCCCGTCTCCCCCGAATCATCGCAGACACGCGCGTTATCTTTAATGCACTATAGGTACCTACGTCGTCGCGCCGTGCGCTGCCAGGCGAATGAGAAAGGAAAAATCGAGTCGCGCATATAATTATTCGTATTTTATACACATCCATATATACCTAAGACGCACGCATACACGCACACACCCACAGTCACTCTCTCTATTATGCTCTTTACACTTGTTACAAAAAAAAAGAAGCAGCTCGAACGAACCTCAGGAAGGTAGATAGCACCGCTGACACGTCGTATATCGCCGAACCCGACTCATACGGGAGTACGCGATTATTAATTACAAGCTGAGCAACTACGCGAACGCGACACTTCCGAGCAGCAGTCCTGATCGGGAAATTCTGACATTACGGATTACGCTGCTGCTGCTGCTGTTGCTGTAGCACATATCGTCTCGTGTGTGAGTGTGTGAGTGTATAAGTGAGAGAGCGCGAGCGCGTCGCGGTGGATATACGAATTACGAATACGACGGGCTTGTGACATATGTGCTTGCGCTTAGCTTAGCGCTATCGTGGGTGAGAGAGAGAGTGGGAAGGGGGGAGCGGGGAGGGGAGTATAGGCGGGTATGGCCCATGGGCGGCTGTGTAACCATGAAGATGCACGAAGGAAGATTGCCAATGAAGGGGACTTTTTATAGGCGAGATAATTTTCAGCTCAGTTTTCATGTTTCCTCCTGTAGAGTGCAGTGTGGCAGGTCTAGCGGGATTTTGGTTCAAGTTGAGATTGAGAACCTTTGAAACGATAGGTCGGATAGGTATAGAGGACAAACTATCTATCTAGGTATTGATTTTTCGAGGAAGTCGATGCGATCGAGAGTAAGTTTTCCTCTGGCCTTTTCTCCAGGTCACTATACTTGGGCTTTTCCGCTTTCCCCGCACATTCGAAATTTAATGGTTGCTTATCCCTAATACCTAATATACCTAATTGTTGATCGCTTTGTATACAGTTGGACTTCTGCGCCCGATTTCTAGTTTATTACGGTCGGCTTTCAAAATATTACTTTGAAAAATGACCAAAACTGATTGAATTAAGTGAATTTGAGGAAAATCGCTCATTTTTTATCATTTTTCGCTCTTTTCTTCTACTTTAATCGCTTGTTTATGAAATATGTGTTGTCATCTTTATTAGGTTGCGATTGGTTAATCATCAGTGACTACTTTTCGTCCATTTTTCCCATGTTAAATTTCCATAAAAAAAATGGAATTTGTTCTAAAACGGTGTTACAAAGTCGTTTTTTATGGAACACGAGCGTTTTCGAACACGAGCGAGCGAAAAACCTTGTCGCGAAGGTGTGCCTTCAAAAAAATTTTGACCATTTTTTGGCCGTCATAAGGGCTACTTTCTTGGAGATTTCCTCATA
>UXGD01002031.1:0-29056 GCA_900474315.1 Torymus auratus
GTCAAAACTATACGGTCGGAGGATGCGTTGTTGCGAAATAAAAGCATTGAATTAATTTGCGAAAAAATGATAATTTTTTGTGAGCTCGAGTGTTTTATTTTTATATACGTGCATTGATTCCGCAACTACGTTGCGCATATATATTTAAGGAAATTCACAAAAAATGTTTCATTTATGGCCGCCTCAAGATAGGTCAAAAAATTGTTTTTAAAACACCTTTCGGACGCAGGATTCGGTAGCCCCAACTTTGAAAGTATTTTTACGCCTTTTTGATGCTCAACTTTTACAACTTTTGAAAGAATCAATATTTTTTAATTTTCAAAGAAGTAATTAAAAGCTCTTTCTTGTTTCAATTTATTTTTTGAAACTTTGTGTTAGTCGTTTCTGGGCTGAATGGCTGAGATTTAAAAAGGAAAGCAGTTATGACGATTTCTTCAAAAATTTCAACCTTAAAAAAATGTGTCACAACGACGTTTCATAGACATTTTTTTCGTATAGGTATGCTTTGTAATACGTGTGGAAACGAAAAAAAAACACGTCCTTAACTCTCTAAATTCGAATAAGTGAAATTCACTTATTCGAACTTAGAGAGAAGGTATGCCTTAAACAAAATTTGAACCTGTTTTGAGCTCGTAATAAGTGAAACTTTTTTGTGAATTTCCTCATATATACATTTTTTGCTTATAAAGTATAAATCCAACCAAACTTTATGTACAAATTATAAACTTAAAAGTTCAATGATCATTCGAAACCATTACTTCAAAGTTATATATACATATCCAAAAATAAACCAACAAGTTATATCCTCCCTATTCCAATGCACGCCCCTGAAAAATGCATTTCACGCCTACACCAAGCACGTGCTAACAACCTCCAGCCATTCTCCTTATTCGCACCTCCTCAACTTTCTCTTCTCTGACCCTTCCCTTAAAAAAAAGCCTCTGTACCCTAACAAAGAGCGAAACTTCGCACCCACAGGTGATAATGGGCGGCGGGAGGCAGATGCTGCGCACGATAGTGAACGAAACTGAGCAAGATCCGATCGACAAGTGGGCCGGTCGTCGCAAGGACGGACGTGACCTCATCACTGCCTGGGCAGAGGACAAGGCGGCCCGCAAGCTCGCTTACAAAGTGGTGCAGAACAACGAGGAACTTGCAGCGCTTGATCTCGAGAGGACGGATTACCTACTAGGGATTTTCGCGAATGGACATATCCCGATGGAGTACAAGAGGGATAAAAGCGGCAAGGGCCAGCCGAGCTTGGAGGAGATGACTGTGGCGGCGTTGAAGGTTCTGGGGAAGGAGAGCAATGGGTTCTTGCTTGTGGTAAGCTAATGTTGGAGTGTATATATAGCGATAGTATATATTATGGGGATGTTTTGAATGATACTATAGATGGGTTCAAAAATACTTTGCCCAATTGTTTTTATAACAAATTTGATGTTATAAGGTTTTAATATTTTTCGGAAAATAATTATCAAGTAATATGTTGTGAAACTTTTATATAGTTTGAGGCTTGCGCAATTGACGCACTTAACAGTGTACTTTCTTAAATATACAATCATAATTGGTAATAGCGGAGGCTCATAACTCTCTAACGGCTACTCCCGCTCGAAATAGCCGCTCGGGCTAATTTTAACGAGCGCCCTATGCAGAGTTCAGTGTAACGCCGACGCGCGTCCAAAGTAATTATAATCGATGGCAATGGTCAGTTTGAGTAACCGAGACAGATAATTGTTCTAACGACGCTCGAACGAATATGAGTTGTCGATCGATATACCGCCATTTAGATAATAAAAAATTATTATCTACTTTGTATAGAAGTTTACGTGCTAACAATTTTTCTTTCGTCACGTATTCTCGCCGCGGTTTTATTCCACTGCGTAGTAGTTTTAATAAAGAGCTTACGCTGTGAGATTTCGTTTGAATATTCTGTCAAGAGAGGAATTTCGATGTAAGCAACGTCAAATAAGACTATAGCATTTGCAATTTGAAACTGTTTCGTGTGATATATGATTCTTTAGGACAAAATGAAGAAAAAAATGATAATGTGTTTCCAAACAAGTATGTGATTTATTAGGAATGAATCAATATTTATTGTAATTCTAGTAGGCTTGAATGAGCAAATATAAAATAATTTTACAAAAAATATCATCTTTAAATCGTTATACAGTCATTCATTACCTTAAAAAATGACTAAATGGAAATAAAGATTAACAGAAAAATATAGCAAACGAAAAAGTACAAAAAACACTGCTTGAGCGCCGCACTCTCACAGCTTTACGTTCAGTAACCTCGCTAAACTTTGATCTGCACCGAATCCTTCGATATCAAAACGTATACAGTTTGATAAACAACAAAATTAATAGTTTATCGCAAGCTGCACGCGAGTTATCGCTTTCACGTTTACATCACGTAGAATCCGGGGGGTCTTTGACATTATACACACGTACATACAAAGTTATCGGTTACGTTATTTAGATAGGCATGTGCGAGCAGCACTAATTATCTTGCACTTTTGCACACGAGGTGCTTACGTGGTGAACTTTAATCGATCATGAGACGTCGCCGTCGCGGCAACGTTAATAGAGCAAGTATAGACGCGGCGAGCGCGAAAAACAAGCTCGAGTGTCACGCGCGCGCTGCCGTATTATATAGATCTGAATTGCCTCGCTGCAGATTATTGTAATTTAGAAAGCGAAAACGATATATGTTCGTTAATGTACTCGGACGTTGAAAGTAATTAAGTAGATCGGGGGGATGATTAAAATATATGAGATTTTTCGGTAGATTGGTGCGGTGTATACGTTTTGATGGTTGAGGGATTATTTTTTATCAAAATTGATTGTTGTATCGTGTAATGCGAGGCAGAAAAAAATTTGTAAGTCATGATTACAAATATTTACCTTAATTTGGGGTATGTCAATGGAAAGAGTATAGGAAAAGAAACTAGTGCAAATATTGGTACTATAGTCTGTGTACAGTGTACAGAATGACTCGTTATTTTCAGTGAACTTTGCACTGTATATAACAGCAAGAACAAGATATTCATCTTCGATTTCATAAGACAATCTAATTTTGAAGAATGAATTTTTTTTCTATTATATGTTTATTTATGGTAATTAAAACTTACATCATATATGGATCGATATCTCGACAAACCGTTACACGAAAAAACATGTATAAACCAAAACCCCATAAGTCTATAAAATATAAATTTTATAGTTTGATGAATTTTTCATTTTTTGCGTAGTAAAAAACGATGTAGTAGGTACTTATATAATAGACAAGCATTTCAAGTACCGGGAAAAAATTTTTTTAACAAAATTTTAGTTTTTAATAATAAGGTATATCAACAATTGAAATAATGATCCAACAAATCATTGGTATATCTTTTTTATTTTTGCTCCGACTTTAATTTGAATGGGTCCATTTCAATATTTTTAAACGCTGGAAAATTATACGGCCAATTAATTTATCGAATTCACGTCAGATTCGTACCAAACTTGATTGTTATTTATTACCTGCGTAATAACTTTGCAGATTTAGAAAATTTTTCAACTCGTCCCATATGGTATCTTGTAATGAACCTTCACGAAGGATTAAAATGAGCCAATCTCATAAACATATCAACCCCATATCACACGCACCTCATCTTCTCTTGCAGGTGGAAGGCGGCCTGATCGACTTCGCGCATCACCGCGGCCACGCGGCTCAGGCTCTCCTCGAGACAGTGCGCCTCTCGGACGCGGTGAATGCGACGCTGCAACTTGTCAACACCAAGGACACCCTCGTCATCGTCACCAGTGATCACACGCACTCACTTGCCTTCAACGGAAACAGTCCACGTGGCGGTGATATTCTGGGTAAGCGGTGATTTTCATTGGTTACGGGGAAATCGGAGCGACTCACTGGAAATGTGTGGCTGGGGAAACCAGAGCGAGTTTGATTAATTGGGAATAATCAGTGGGATATGGGGCATCTGTGGAATTGCTGCTATTTGATTATTTATTTATACCAGAATGGATTTGAGGATTTAATTTTTTTGTCTTTTTTGAAATTCATGTTTAATTTGAGCGATACTCAGAATGTTTAGTTAAAAAAAAAATTAGTAATATATTACTAATGTATAATTGGCGATTCTTCATACTTTATCAATATTTTAATTTTTTTATTTTTATGGAGCTATATAATAATATAATAAATATTTAAAAATTTTACTTTGAAACCAACAGTGTAGTGGCTCTACAACTACACCTAATAAAACCTACCACGCTATATATACATAATAACCATCGAAAAACTTAACGATACTCTCACAGGAATAGCGGAATATTCAAAGATAGACAACATCCCGTACACGACGCTGAGCTACAGCACGGGTGGACCTAACAACGCGGCGTACCGAGTCGTCGACAACCAGACCGTCCGCGTGGACCCGACCCTCAACGATACGACCCACTTCGAGTACAGCCAGCAAGCTGCTATCGTTACCGACGAGGCTCACCACGGTGGCGGCGATGTAGCCGTTTATGCGCTCGGTTAGTCTGCACTTACTTCTACTACTTATTCATTATCATCGCGGCTATAAACACTCGTGGACTTTGTTTTCGTGTAATTAAATTTGTTATTAATCGGTCGCGTGTATAAGCGTACTTTCCCGTTGGTACATAATATAATTCGAGGCGCGCTGCGATAAGGAGATGAAAAAATACGCGACGGCGGGCGCTGATAGTGTATAATAACGGAACCAAAGTGCACACGCGCGGTATTTATAGAATTATGTAAGGGAGGCGCTTTGTATTCGCGCAATTGTCCGTGATATTATTTAACTTAGGTCATGCGGATTCCTTCGTACACAAGGATATATTATTCTTTTATTTTTGTATATTATAGTTGACACGAGAATTTATTGAATAATGTTTGTTTTGATCGGATTCGATTCGTACAGAAAACAGAATAATAAAACCATACCGGGGTCTATATAGCTCCCACCATTACGTCAAAATCACGACAACATTGCATAATCTCTCACGATTTCTAGAAAAATATCCGTGCGAATTCCTCAGTCTAGAAAGAATCTTAGTTAATATTCATTTACTTTTCAAGGTAAAAGCAGGTCAGGTGTAAAGAGATCGATGAATAATAAAAGCCATGTGGTTATTTGAAGAGAATAATTTTTTCTTTAATGATAAACTTTTCTGACATAACGTTTTTTTGATTTTTTTTTTCTTTCTTCAATCATTTTCACAATTTCTTGCGTATATCACAAAAGGCGTATTACACTATACAATAAAATAATAATAATAATAATAATAATAATAATAATAATAATAATAATATCCGAATCGCGAATTAAACATCTACGAAAGAAAAAAAAACGCTATACATATATAGTTATAAAATATGCAATATATACGTGTACATGTGTCGTCATCATCCATCCATCCATTCATTCATTTCCATTTTATAAATGTTTTTTATCGTGTGTACATACACATTATTATTATATTATCCCTCTTCCTCGCAGGGCCGTACGCGCATCTCTTCCACACGACGCACGAGCAGAACTACGTTGCCCACGTGGTGGCGTACGCGGCGCGGCTTGGGCCGCACGTAAGCGCGCGCTCCGCGAGCCTTCATCATCAGCAGCAGGACCAGTGGCAGCTCGTCTGGCTGGGCAGTCTGCTCAGCCTTGTGCTCACTTTATACGCCTACTGGCAGATGTGAAATGATCGTGGCGGTGGTATTGTCACCTCGTGAAAATATCGCTTCCTTTTTTTCTAGACAATCGTTGTTGTTGTTGGTTTCCAAAGTGAGGCTGTTGTTCTGATATAAAAATGGTCTGCACTCGTGAATTTCTTCATGGATGATTGCGCGTTAAACTGATAACATGAGCGACGAGTACAATTTTTATGATAGTCTACAGTATTTCGATGGAGTCGCTGAGCGCCGGGGTAGTGGCACGCACTTCGCGTCGTCGTCTCGCACGTTAATTTTTATTACGATTTTCATAATTATGAAAATTAAAGTGCGAATTACTGTCGTCCTCCATAAAAACTCGCCACGTCTTTTCGTTTGGTATTCCTATGGAATTAATCCGATAGCGAAATAAAAATAACAATTTCATGGTTCGCGAGACGCTTGTGGAAGTGGGTGCGACTCACTCGACGCTTCAGAAGCCGGAGATATTTTCACAAGGATCGTGTACATAGTTTTCTTTTTACTATAGATTTAATATTGCTAGTATTAAATCTACGTCAGCGCACAACATGTGAAAAGAGATAGTTAATTTTTGTATAATTCTATTATAATAAATAAAAAATATTACGATACAAAAAAACGGAGTTTTACGCAAGAAACATTTCCTTTGTAACAAAAACCACATCCTGATTTTTCAATGAAAGTAAACGTATATAGATCATTGCGACGAGTCGCACTTTTATTGCAGAGGCTGGATGGCGCAACGCGTTTTAAGGTATACACATATATCGTTAATTTTTTTTTGTCGCGTTATTCATATTTACAAACAAGTACATTTAAAACGATTTTTTTCAGTCTTATACTGTAGAGGATAAGGTATCTTAAGCTATTTATCCTTTAATTTCATCAGTCGACGCTGAAAATACGTGCAGTTTTTTTTTTTTTTTTTTTTTTTTTTTTGTTTAGCCTTCGGGAGATTTCTTATGAAACATCACTATTACATTTTTATTAATTCCGATGAAAGTCCGTTATCGGCTATGCGAGAGTAGCCTTTGAACTTGGGCAATTTGTTTTTGCACTTCGTTCTTTCTCGCTTCCAACTTTTTTTTTATCGCCTCAAGAGATGCATGTGAATTGTATGATAAAATGCGTTTGTGTATGTCTCTGTATGCAAGAGCACTGCTTCTTTGTGTGAATTTTTCTGCACGCTCGCATTTGCGATATTTTTATCACTGCACGTAGTCTACTACTTAAGAAGCTAATTTGCGTATAAAGTGGTACAAAATTATGACGGACACGACATAGTTATTCAAGTTCGGCGCACAAGTACTTTGCGAAAATTACTAGTAATTAACCTTAACCGATGGGAAGAAGAAGACGCTACAAGAAGAAGAGAGGAGCATTTTGTATGGAGAAATATATATATAAACGCAAAACTCCTTGCAAATGAAAATGAAGGGATAATGAGCGTAACGTCTTCCTTGAGGATTCCAGAATATTCTGCTTGACCGACCGTCAATATTAATTTTTACGAATTTTGATTGAACGATTATTATTTTTTTACTAATAAGATAGTTAATTATTTGAGTAAATTTAACAATTCTCGGAAAATCAGAACATTCTAGGCAGTCTTAAAGATTTTCCGAAAGCCTCTTATTGCAATTGTTTTTTACAATTTACTCGTATTTCTATAAAGATGTTAAATTTGCTAAAAACTCCAAATCTACTAAACAAAGTGTACTACTTGATTTCTTAAATGTAGCATTACTAAAATTAAACTTAATAGGAACATATACTTGATAGATATTTTGATTCTTATTGCATTTAAGAAGAACACGTCGACTATGTTAATTTTTTATAAAAAATTTATATTTATTAGACAGTAGATTTTGAGTTGGTTGCAAATTAGTCAAGAAATATAATGAAGCCAAGTAATTTGGAAAATACAAACGCAAGTAAATACAGGAGGATGCAGAAACCTTAAAGTCGAACGTGTATGGCGAAATGATCAAGACAATAGAGTCAAGGAACTAGGAAGAATAATGAAATCATTCTTGTTTCCTCTTTTCCCTCCTCTCTTGCCTTTTCCTTCGGACGACTACTGTGTCGTGGAACATAATTTTCATCGAAATATATCCTAGGAACGCCAATGAGGTGATAAGGAAGATGAATCCAGGGGTGTACTTGCCAAAGGTAAGTAGACTACCTAGTCCGACTATTTGGAAAGCAAGTATCAGAGGTGCCAAATAAATTGCAATTATAAGTAGAATAGGACTTTGTTTTGGCTTCTGTTTCTTGATCGTGCATAATTTGGCTTTCACATCACTCACTGTATCAACTGGTTTTTGTACAATTTGTACAACTGAGACTTCTTTCTTGGAAGGTAACAGTGATGTTTGTTGTAAACCACGTAAAGCTGCTCGTCGTAGACTTGCATACACAAACAGGAATCGTTGTACAAAGTTTTTAAGTATGAGGTCAAAACACATATTGACTTTCTTGGCTAATGGATGAGATTTTGAGTTCTCAAACGAATATAATAAATACGGGAACAAGTTCAAATTCTGACAACAATGTCGTATCTTCTGTGAGAAAAGAGAAGGTGGTCCACTGTAAGTTCCATCTGTCAACAAAGGTGCGCCTGGATAAGTAAAAAGAAATATTTTGTTGACTATATTACAATAAAAAGGAAATGAAATAAATCTAGCATTAAATGTAATAATTTTTTAATATATAGAAAAGTAAATTAAATTTCCATAAAAAGTTAAGATCAGAAAACTAATAGAAAAATCCAAAATGGAAATGGTGAATTAAATATGATAAATTTATTGATACACACCTTTAAACATATCGGACACACGCCTGACTAATGTAGGAGCCTTTTTCATGGAGCTCTCCTCCTCTTGAATAAAACTAGACTTCATTTTGGCCAGCAATTGCAGTACGTTAAACAGTATGTCAAACAAATTTAACGCAGATTTTATTTATAGCTTGTTATTCTTCACAGCTTTTTAATAAAAGAAGATTGTTTCACCGGATGTAGTTATCACTCCTGAAACAAAAAGGCCCAGTAAAAGTTAGATTAGGTACTTCAACATAATGTGTAATTAAAATTAATTTTATTTTGGATGAATTATAATTAAATGAATGAGAAACGTTTAAACAATCACTCTATCTAATTAGTCTAGAGTTTATCAATAAATTATTCAGAAATTAAATATAAAGATTAGTAAATTTCTTCAACTTTTTTTTTTATAGAAAATTATAAAAAAATATATAATTTTTCATAATATAATTAATTATAAAACTAATTTAGATAATATTCACTAATATTATTGTGAAAAATGAAAGCAATGATATTTATGAAAGAATTTAATTTCTGAATAACTCTTATTGCATCCCACTGGTGAAAGAGAAAGACTATCTCTGACTGCAGTGAATTCTGCCTGATGCAAAGAGACCTTCGACCGGTATCATGCACACCGACAAACTTTGATCACAGGAACTCTTTTGGAAAAAATAACACAACTCTGATAACCCAAAGCACTCAGATTACAGTTGTGCCGAAAAGATTTGCAACTCTCTGGTAATTACAAGATTAATCTCTTTTAATTTATAAAAAAGGCAGATTAACCAGCAATAAGGGATTTGATAAAAGCAGTCTAGACACTTGCATATTTATTTCACTTGTCTAGTCGACATTTGCTTATCTAGATTTTTTGTCTCCATCATCTGACTTTGCACAACATTTTTCTCTTGTAAGTTCAAGCCAACTCGACCTTTAATCATCGACCAGAGAAATCACAGCAACTATGGTTGATTTTTAATTACTCTAACAAATACAAATTAACATTATTATTACACCCATTAAATATAGAACTTTTATATAATTTAAAAAAGTATAACATAGAATTAAAATTTTATAGAATAAAATAAATTATTTTTTATTTTAAAAATTACAATTTTAATAAAATGTTTAATTTTAATCTTATCTCTGTTTAAATATTTTAATAAAATATGTGACTAATCTATACATAAATACCACTGGGAAAAATGTGTGATTCATTTAATTGCTGGTTTGCTCACAAGCTGAAGAAAACTGTAGAACATCCATACATTTGGATTTAAATGTTAAATTATTAATTAAATTCAGAAGCCACTACACTTTATACAACACAAAATGGATATCACTACTGACACAATTGGCAAACGATTCAAGCAATCTTTTAGCATACTGAAAGACATCCAATATTTACATCAGAAACCAACTACTTCTCTATTACATCAAGTTATGAAAAAAGTATCCTATGTAGCACATATATTTTTAGCTAAGGCATGGCAACACATTGAATTGATCAGAAATAAAGTATAGCGAAAAAATATGGAACATGTTAACTTTCTTTTTTTTTCTGAGCAAACTGCCCTCCCCTAAAAATATATCAAAGGCAATCCAACAACAAACTACACCACATCCGCAAGGCAATCTTATACCAAAATAAACCTCCTTGGGTCTTCTCGCTGCTCCAATTACAATATTCACCTCTCAAAATCTCAATCAAGAAAAAATAAAACCATCCACACTCACCAAAACACACAGACACCCACACAGAATCTTCCACATGGCTACCACAATCTTTCCTCCAAAAACTATTGCAACTCCACCCGAAGAACTCGCCCACCTTTTTATTCCACAGGCTTCTGCATAAACACAAAATCGCTTCTCGGATGTCTGCGCAACCGCAGCATATACTCCGACTGTCTATGTGTATGTATATATATGTACACACAGTGTAAAGAGAGAAGCACACACTTTGTATTACTCGCACGGTGCTCGCGGCACGAATAAAACGAACGGCGCGCTCGCCCTCGACTTTAACCGGCGCGCAGGCGGCCTTCCATCTCTCTCTTTCCCTCTCTTTCTCTCTCTCGCTCGCTCCCGGTATCGACCCCATTGGCGCGAGTATTATATACAGCAGCAGCACCGCCAGCAGTGTGTATCGTAGAGGAAAATTGCCTCGGCTAATCGAGAGCGGAAGCTCTTTTAAAGCGCGATGTCCTGGAGAACACGAGAGAGATGAGGCGCGGGGAGGGTCGTGAATGATGAAGAGTTCAATAAGATTATTTTTCATGCGGGAGAGGTCGGAAGGTTCTAGGAGCTAAACTATTAGTTATACACTGCAGCAGCAGCAGCGAAGGTATAGACGCATAGATATAGACATACGCACGCGGTCACCGCCTGTGTGTGAGTATGGGTATATATACTGTAGTAAGTATATGCTGTCGAGCTTTTTCAAGGAAGTAATAACTAATAAGTAATAAATTGGAATAATTTAAAAATCGATTTGTAAGCTTTTGGATATCAGTCTATAGCCTTCGATTCGTAATTTAAGAGATATTAATAGTTCAATGGTCTCGCGAATATAGAAAGTGAAAAAATTTAGAGCACACGAGCGACGATAATATGACGTTTTATAAAGTAACCCGGAAAGAGTCATATGTTTGCTCGATGAGTAAGGCTGTTAAAACGTGAAATAACAATAACGTTATTTTAGCTTTGAAAGCATTTACAGTTAACCTTAAACCTAAAAATATTCCTGATAACCTTTGAATTTCACAATAAAGTCTTCACATCTTGAAAAATTTTCTCTGCTTTCTCTGTTAAAAAAGTACTTATATACGCAACGTCACTTTGAAACGAAACATTAAAGTTCGAAAGCTCCGAGCCCTAATAAACACAACTGACGACCAACCTATATGACACAAACGCGATGACAGGCTTACTCGGCCCTATCTATACAAGTATAGTATGTGTATAGTATGCCTCGAAACGTTTGGGAAACAAAAACATGAAAAACGACTCACCTATATTTTCTGAGATCCTGAAGTAGTTAAATATATATATGTATATACAATCTTTGGTATCCTTGTGACTCGGCCGTTTCCCGCGATTCACAATGCTGAGAAAATGGCCCACAACTTCTCTTCCTTGAACAATCGACGCTCCCTCTCTCTAACTGTACTTTTTATATAAATTAAAGACTGTTGGGAATTCGCGAAATATGCCCATATTATAACAACCAAAGCACTCCTCTAACTCTCTGGGTTTCGAGTGTTTCTTTCTCGCTGCTCGAAGCGGCGGATGTAAGTGTAGATCAGATTCAACACACCGTCACCTACGGCAGGCACGACAAGACTGAGCGACAGAACGACGTCGCGGTCATAATATCTCGCGCACGGGCCAAGTATGTGTTGGTGCCGAACTAAGAAGCGTGGCAGCCGCGCATGTAAGAAGAGACGCCGGAGGTTAGTGCGGGAGAGGGGAGGAAGGTGGGAAGAGTGGGAGCGAGGAGCTAGGACGGTAAAAAGCTTGCGATTGTTTTGATACGACGATGAAGAAAGTGGGGGAATAGGTGCAGGTATAGATCTGTGCTGACCGTAGTTCTCGAGTCTCGAGTCTCGACGTCCTAAGTACCTAATGATGGCAGGGAAAATTTGCTAGATTTTTACTATAGTTATTTGGAGAAATAGGGATCACAACGGGCGCGGGATTTTTGCTATGGTTAGAGAGATAAAGACCGCGATCGATTGTTGATGGGAATCATAATTTATGCACTGTGTTTGCACAGACAACGATTAAGTAAGTAAGGATGTATTGGAAATACTCATTCAAAAATTTAAGACAAAAAAATATTTTGTTATTATAATTCGTCAAAACAATATTCTATATAGTACTTACAGTAAAACATATTATGTGAAAAAATTTTTACAACTGCATGTGAAGAATGTTTTACATAGATTTTAGAACATTTTTTTTCACTTTTTGATATGACTGCACGTCTAATTTCACGTAGACATTTTAAAAAAATGATTTTTTTTCATTCCATAAGCTTTATATTTATCATATCATTTAATGACTACTTATCAAATTTTAAAGAATTTGTCACTATTTTCGTTTTGTAGCCAGTACACCCTGAAGTAATAGTTTCTTTATGAGCATTTTGGAATGCAAGAGATAAGTTTTTAAAGGATCGTTATGCTGACTGCTGCAAATTAAACGAATAGTCCATAAAATGCTTCGTAATTTTTTCTTAAGAATACCTTTGCCAAAGTCAAAGTTTAAGCAAAAAATTAACGTTTTACATGAAAAAAAGTACGAGCCAAGTACATACATAAAGTCAAACGAGTTCTCGGCGCTGGAAATGACAGAGACGGTAAAAATTCTCCTCTTACAAGCATGTTTTTACAGTTCCAGCAATTGTCAGTGTACGAGTCGGGTTTTTTGTTGTCTGGGGAGAGAAGACACTCCCCGATGGACGAGCAGAGTAGCCTTATTTGCACAGAATGGAAAAGTATCAAAGTATGTTTATTGCGGAACTAAAACCGGCAAACGATTTGTAACGACCTATTTTGATAACATCTTCCTTATCGTTCAGCGCAAAATTTTGAAAAAATACGACAAACAAGTTGCTACACGCACACACTTGAGCAAACAATTTGTAGTGGAACTTTATGGTGGAAACAAAGTTGCTCACTTGCAGTGGAAGAATATTTAAGATTCGTTTATATCAAAACTGCCATTTTGTATTTGACTTGACGCGTTTGTCAATCCTACAAAGTAAAGCATTTTTTTGTGACGTCTTTCATTAAGTACTTTTCGGCTGGAAAAGTAAATTTTAATTATTCATTTATAAAACTCGTACAATAAACGCGATACCTTTATTATTCAATTCAAAAATACTTTTGATGCATCTGCTTTACAATACAAAGGTACTTCATTATATGCAGAACGGAGCAAATGAGTTTCCGCCTTACGATATATTAAAATGAACACGTGTGTCACTACTACGTCAAGTTTTATAAAATATCTACATTTTTAATTGAAATAGCATGGAATATTTTCCTTGCAGGTACGTCGAAAGCACTTTTTATTTAATCAATTAAACAGAATAAAAAATTGTAATGACCGTTAGTCAAATTGCACAGCTTTTTCTAATTCTGTTTATTTAATCTGAAGCGCTGCACTAAGCACGGATGTATAATATATATGCCTACGTATATATTATATAGTACCTACGTATATAATAAGTACCTATATGTAGGTACTAAGCTACCCTACTGCAGTGAGAAGCATATTATTTTGTTCACCAAAGAAAGAGGGATTTCTCAGCCGACCCTCTTAAGATGCAGCTCTAACCCTCATTTTAATTCCACTGCAATCTTCCTTTAAGATCCATTTATTGACAAGTTATTGAAAATTTTATAGTTATTAAAAATTAAGTATACCAAATAAAAATTCGTAAAAGTAGCAACTAAATTGAAAAAAATAACAAAAAAAAACATCAAACAAACCTATTCTACTATGCCCCTTATAATATAGCCCTCTAAACGAACGTTATGCCTTTCAACCAATCATATTTTTTGCTCAGCAATGTGGATGAGCTCTATAGTATTTATTTGCCTTTTAAAATGGGAAATATGTAAGTATGTGCCCTTGTATTAATTTGCCTTAAGGTATAAGGACTTACCTAGGACTTAAGACTTAGAACTTAGGATATGAACTATTCGAACTATTAGTTCAAGCGTGCTGTGCAGAGGGCATAGAGCACTATTAGCATTCGGTCTTCCAACCAGGATTAAGATAATAGAATTAAGATTGTTGTTCTGAATAGAAATGGCATAAACCTTATTTACGGCAATCTCACTAGCCTGCACTTTATGTAATAAGAAAAAATGATACAGACATTTTTAAATAACTTTCTATTTTTAATAAAAGTTTTTCCTTAATCAACTGCAAATTACCCATTTACTAACAAAAACTTGTTATGATATACAGATTTTACTATTAAAATTCCAATCTCTATCCTGGAATTTGAAAATACCTCCACATAAAAAATAAAAAAAAAGTCACAAGAACTAAAAATTTTCTTTGAGTTTTATATACTTTGTAGACTCTTCGGCACATGCACGCCACGTGCTCTAGCTGGAAAAACGTCGCAGAAACCTCCACTTTATAATATACTCCGCTCCAAAACAGTTCGGCAATTTCCATGTACATCCATCCGAGAACGTGCATCTATGAGCATCAACCGCAGAACACACGCGTGCATTTCGTTACCTAACCAACTGACTTTGTAATCCAAGACACACATCTCTCAACTGTAACGAGGAGCCAAAGCTGGTCGGCATGAGAGGCACTTCAGAACCATCGACCTGCGCCGAATGGAGGCCAGTCAGCTGCGACGTCGGATTTTTCCATTGCATCGGGGGGAAAGAAAGGGCGACTATACAGACCGCGTCCGTCACGTAGGCACAGATGTATCTCTGGGTGGAGAGAAGCAGTCATAGATTCGTTCGAAAGCGAGAACAGGAGAATGAAAGAATCGTCGAAGTTTTTTGCGTGGACAGATTGCGTGCGTAGATTTAAAAAAAAAATATCTCCTTCAGTGTGACCAGTGGTTATAACGTTTCCTCGATTTATTCTTGGCTGCGAGGCGACGAAGGAATTATGGTAGGAGAGTATAAGCAAATTACCGATTGCTAAATTAATTACGGGATGGCGCAGCTATTCTCCCGGTGAAAAAATGAAATGGAGAGTCATTGTTTGTCTTTTTGAAGTTTTTTTTATCTGAAAGAAGGACGCCTGTATTGTCGTCTTTGTATTGGTATTATATGAAAGAATGGTTGTATAAAGCTGAAAGGACGACATGTTTTATAAAGAAAGAATAATAAAGTTAATCATTAATTTCTATGAATACGAATAATATACGTTATAACGAGGAAAATCTAGAAAGAAAAGATTTACAAAGAAAAATTGCAATATATCTCGTGCAATGTGCAAAATCATTATCAGAGACAAAGATAACAATCGATTATGCAAATCCGAAGAACGTTGAATTTAGTAGTATAATTGCAGCCTTGTTTTCTAAACATTATGTCGTGCTCCAAAATATTTTGAACGCGCGAATTCGTCAAATATAGAAAACACAAATCGAAGGACAACACGCGCCACGCAACTATCCGAAGGAGACGCGCGTAACCGACAATAAAAAATGCATATACAGGAAACTCTAGAACAAAGTAATGTGTTTCTTCAAAATGCGAAAAAAAACTCGGAATAAACGATGAGATTACAGAAATCGAGCAAAATACAGTTTTTCATTTATATAATAAAAAAAAAGAGAAAAATTGCTACACATCGACCGTTATGCAATTTGTTTTTGATTAACGTTAGACATGCGGTAAACAATAAACAACAAACGTGAATTACCGACCAGTCTTCCTGGAAATGATAGAAAAAATGGGTCACGTAGAAACAACAGCCGCGCGCCGGCACCTGTCTCGTTCGGCTAATCAGAAGTATATTCCTGAAATAATCAAAGGCTGCGAGCGATAAAAAAACTAATGGAGCGCAACCTGAAAGAGTGTACAATGTTTCAGTCACGTCCTCACTCAGCGCTTCACATATACATCATACATCCTCTCATCGACAGTAATCAAAGGTCATTGTAAATTTATATATTACGTGCTTTAATGCAGTCAAGCATTAATTGAATAAAAAAGATCATTTCACAACTAATAATTAAGACAATAATGAACACTGCTCATTAAGTAAGAAATTATACATATTTGACTCTGAAAAATAAATTACACCATGTATACGAATTTATTGCTCACCCAACCTTCGCGAACCTACGCTCCTTACATGTACTTCCCCATTACTCCCGAACCGTTATTAACTTATAAAAGGAAGAAACAATCAACAACCGATAAAACGCGGTACAGCCTCCGAGTTTCTTCGCATCCTTCAGTATCGCCGCCCGGTGTAAAGTTCAACGCGATTCGCGCGCGGGCAAACCCCATCCTTGAGTCATCATTGCGCAGCCGCAAGGCTTTCCTCTCACTTTCTCTCTGTATCAATCTCCACGCGCCGAAAACTTTTGGTCCTTTGTTCGCACTAAAGTAAACTCCACCGTCGGCAGCGCGCCCTCGATTCGAAAAAAGACGCGCATGGGGCATACGTGATCGCTCTCACGCGCTCCTCTTTATACATCTATGCGCATGCGCGCGCAGGAGCGAAAGAATAATAGCTTTGTAGCGCAAACGGCGCGATATACAGTGTGTTGGGTCGAGTTCAGTCGATCTTGGAAAATTATGATAGAGCGAAAGTTTTTTCACTCTCGTCGTCTGGCTGACAGTCTGCACGTTGCCATCCGAGAGCGCGCGGATGAGAGATATTGCGGTACATGCGGTATGCACGAGGAGACGATGAGATTACGCGCGTATAAGCGTGTGTGGATGCGAGTGGTTTTGAAAAATTGCGTCGGGATGATAACGGGAGGCATGGACATGAGAGAGACAGAACTTTTACCGGGAGTAAGGAAAGTGTGAGGATGCTTGAAGTATGAGGAAAGATATGGTTTGATGTTATTGATTTGTGCGTATACTTTGTAATATAAATCGATATGTGCGTTTTTTTATTGGCGTAACATCGGGGATAGGAAAATTTATTTTTGTTAAGCAAGGGTTTCATTGGACTTTGACTAATAGTATATAGGTATTTACATGATTGAAATTATGAGAATATTATTTCTTATATTTAATTTTCAATCACAAGCATTTTTTTATTTAATAAAGAAGATAAAAATTCACGTGTCGATTTGTCAGTACAATTATCACATACAAATATTTAGTCAATATGGAACAGCGCAAATTCGTCGAGCACGTGTCACTATTCCAATTGATAAAGTAATAAATACAGTTTTACATTGTATGAAAAAAAGAATCGTTTTTATGTGCAAATCGTGCAAAAATCCTAGGCCAACTATAAATTATGAGATTGAATAATACTAGCCAGGTGAAATTAAAATTTTCCAAGTTTATTTTAGTCTAAGCTATGTAATTCTCATTTACAATTGAAATCCAATCGATGACCATATCAATTATCCTGCGCCTTATCATTAAACGTACTATAATTAAAGCCAACGCCGATCCTATTCTATATTTAGAATCGTTTCCAGCCAAAGCAATTTCCTAGTCTCCACATCCCCGCGCGAATAAAAATTCCATCCTCCGCGACGCTGACACTGTATCAAAACATACACTTATACGAACGAATTAGCCTAATCATCACTAGCTCTCCTCGTGCTAATTTGCTTAATCGGCGCTTCCCCTCCATCACGATGATCATCATCGTGCGCACGTATGTAAATTGCTTATCGATCACGCCCTTATTACATGAACGGCAGTTTTGCATCATCTCGGTTCAAAAAAATCAACGTGTTGCCGCAGTCGTCGCGCCGGGCTTATCTCTCTCTTCACCAAACAGTCTGTACATATACATATACAAACATCTACATACGTTAATACATATACATACTTTCGGGTCTGCAGCCGCGATGACATAACATCGTCGCGCAAAAATCGCCGATAACCGCCGTGCCATTCCTCTCGCTTTTATATATGCACACGATGCACATATATATACAAGCGTGCGATGTATATGTGCACACCGAGTGAGAGGCGAAAATAATAAAGCCCCACGTGATTCTCAAAGCGTCACGTGCGAGAGCGCCGGGAGTAAGCATATAAAGAAAGATGGGAAAATCGGGCCCTCGACGCGTGGAAAATTTCCCGGGTATTGTGTATTGTATGAGATGTCGCAGGACGCACGTGAGGACGTAAGGATATGTCTATGCTACGAGATAATAGGCGTATAAGTGTCATTGCGTATAGAAGACGAGAGTCGCTGCGGAAATTGGAGTATTTGCGGGACACGAGTGTTGGATGGAGTCGTTTAGGACACGCGATAGTCATAGTGATTAGTCTGATTGAAGGGGTATTGACTGACTTTTAGTAATATTGATAGAATATTTTTCTAAATAGTCATTACTTAGATTGATTTGTTTGCAACTTGATGTTGCTATTATATATCAAGTTTAATATCTATTTATACAGACGAAGAAAACGAAACCTTTATTGTTAGAATATAAAGTGTGGTCTCCTAAATATTTAAATTTGAGAGCAACAACAATTTTTTTCCCCTGACTTCCTTCGACGCTGTTATTCCTATTAATGAAATATTCGTATATAGGACTTAATTCGCACGCAGTTTCTATTAATATAACATCTTAATAGTCACAAACCTGTTGATACTGCGTAATACTTACACAACTTTATACCAGAAACGTACGTCGTATAGGGAAAACTTTTTTTCCTACAATAAAAAGTACAACCTTGAGCCGACCTACGGGACTATACCGGAGAACGATAACACAGTATTTTCAAGTTCACGTAATATATTATACTAAAATAATTAAAACTTATAGACCAATTTTTCAACGACAAGCGTAAAATATATTTCAAAGCCTTTCGGTGCGTGCTCCAGCTCGGCCGAACTATCGCTCGCCTGCATGAGTTTCAACTACAACGGCCGACTCCCAAAAACTCCTTTTCAATGCACCCCTCGCGGCCAATCTTTCTCCCGCTCGGCAACCTAACAATTTCGAACATTCCTGCGCGCGGGTTTGCCGCGGCACAGAAATACGTATACGCTTATATTACATGTACGCGCTCGCGCTTGCGAAATTGCGGCAATTTCGAAAGCGCGGCTCAACCCCACACTCGCGGCCGCGCTTAAATATACCCGCGTCGCCGCGAAAATAGCCTTTAAACGGCCATCGCGAGTGTGTATGCACGTGTTTATACGTATGGCGTTCGGTGCCAATGCCCGCACAAAGTGGAAGTGCAAATACTCCGGAACGGTACACATATATGTGTACATGGATATATAAATTGTCATTGTGACAACTTTCACGTGTCCCCGATTCGCGCGTTTATACAGTCGGCTCACGGAGTATAGGCGACTTTTTTTATTTTCAGCCCGGAATAATATACTGCACGCGTCGTGGTTTGGCGACTAGACTGTTTTATCTTATAGTAGGTACACTGTCTGCGAATATATTCTTTTTCAAGCTTAGCTGTGTGCGGTTATATGTGCCTGCAGTTTCGAGTTTCTATATACGCGTTTGTATGTAGGAGGGGTTATACGTGGGAAACCACGACAAAGAAATTGCAGCAAAAGTGCGAACGTTGAAAGAAACGTCGACACGCGATATAGTGTGGGTTTTGGTTTACAAGTATATATTCTACGTTGTTTCAAAATAAAAATATTATTTAACGCGCATTTAGAAAATCCTGATATCCAATGCTTCGTTTTTTAATAATAAAACAGACTCTGGAACTCCGCTCGAAACATCAAGAGCTTGAAACGTTGCCAAAAGACATTTCGCCCGCGTGTATTTATGATCGCTATGCGCATTTTTAAAACCGCCTCGCGCATGAACCCGCAATTATATGCCTTCCTTTCTCTCTTGTCCCTCCCTTCAGCTGAAATATTCGCAAAGCCCAAAACGCATCTTCCAAAGACCCTCGTCTCAAAAAGTTCGCCCTTCCCCCCCAATTCACTCACTCCCATACATACACTTAACCTTCACCTTTCATCGACACACAGACACCGCAGAACTCGTTCCTCGCGCGCTGAAATATCTGAGCGCTAATAAATCCGCGCCACGAATCCACTACCGTATTTGATACATATAGGAATGCAACTTTGCCGGGGCAAAAAGTCGCTGCGGTGCAGGCGAATCCGCGGAATCAACCGCCGCGCGCGTCTCGCGAGCCTGAAACGGAGATTCAGCAGAGTTCTTTTTTTCCCCCGCGCGCTTGAAAATAAAAGCTGAATTAAGAGGCGTGTATTTATATAAACAGAGATAGTATTCGTGCAGGTGTGTCGCAGCAGACATGGGAATCTAGTTTTTGCTCGGGAGGAGAGTGGGGGTATAAGCATCACTTTGCATGGGACACACGCGAGGAGAATTCGCATTGTCTGATTTGTTTATTTTTAGATATGGGTGTAGAGTGGGAACTCACGGGCGAAATCGTCGAAAGAAGAAGATACATAAACGAGATTGTATAAGGATGTAACGTAGTCATTGAAAGTGCTGAAGGTGAGGCAGAGTGTTGCCATGATTTGGGACATTTTGTGAAATCAAATAAAAAAATTACTAGCAAATAAATACTTCATGTAAAATTTTAGTATCTATACTAAATAATTTGACGATCCGAATCTTCACTGAGGAAATTGGCAAGGGCTATTTTTACGAACAACAATGATTCACATTTATTGTTTCCCGGAGTCGGTGACTTAACACATAACGTAATTAATTCTTTTCGCGCGGCGTTATCACACGCGCCGTCGTATCTGCGATGTATCTCTCCGCGCCTTCACTCGTGCGCACAAACTCATGTGTATTTATTTCTGTCGGATTCGCCAAATGCAATGGAACGTCCCTCTCCAACACCGATAAGAAAGATAATCGAAATCGCATGTTAACACGGTTGATTATAAACGCGAGCCTCTTAAATCTTCCGAGCTAGCCGATAACAACTGGGTTATCTCTACGGCGGTCAATTTCCAATTTGTCGAAAATATGCGGCTGCGGTGCCGATGTTTGTTTCTCAATTACAATGAGTATCAGTAGTCGGATGCGTGATCAAAACAAAGTTTCCCGCGTGCACGCCGACTTTACTTTACTTTAGTGAATTTGATAAAAATGAAAAGTTAAACGTTGAGAAACGTTAATTTGCACGGTATCGTTTGGAATTTGAAAAAAAGACAATAAATTTTGACAAGATAGCGATTGCGAGCTAAATAAATTAATATTTTTGTTCATCTTTTCAAAGTTAGTACGGTCAAAGAGAGTTCAAAGATACGAGTCCAGAGTATATTTCAATTTTGATACCGCCTTCTCTCTGTTTTTTTGTTAAAGAAGGGGTACGAGAATGTTGGCGCTTGGAGTCGAGCTAAAAATATGATGCAAGTTTGCAAAACATCTAATCATCGATGTGACTGTATCGTATAAATATTTGGTTGCAGCGACAAGTACGCAAAAAAAAAAAAAATTGCCGAGATAAACCGCAGTTGGACGCGTTTCAAAACTTCCACTAGATCTAAGCTCAGATGTAATTGTTTGACATGGACAAGTATGTACATTTGAATTGACGTATCGTATAAATGTCAATATACTGTAAATCATCCTTCACATTGGCAATGAAATCCTAGCTTCAATCATGTAATCTGTGATTTTGTTGTCAAAGCACTTTTTACTTACTATATTATATAAATCTATGATACAAAATATTTCTGATGAAACGAACTTTGGTTTATCGAGGGTACGCAAAAAAACGTTTATTTGATGGACTCTGGGATGAGATGAATTATTAAACGATATTGCACAATGACAACCGGCATCTGATTTATTACTATATTAACAGCGAAACGAATTTGGACACAATCCACAGATGGTTAGCAACTTTTTTTTCGTCAAAATTGGGTAATTATACGATGCAAACGACGGGCGGGAAAAAAGTTAACAGCTATAAAGTTTTCAAACTCTGACGCAAAAGTCGACTGAACTGAAGCTTTTGAAAGCAGAATATATCGGTATTTTGAACTTCACTAGATACGACTGTTACTTTTCTTTTCGATTTCAGAAGATACGTGTACATTAAAAGCTGCGTAATATATTGTCAATCATAAAAATAAACAATGGGTTGATAAAAATAGATATGTTTCAATATCCCTTATCTTTGGAAGTTATAACAGCTGAAGTTACTTTCCAAAACTCGTTGTAACTGTAATCTTCAAAGACCGTTTCCTCTATAGTGTTATTCTAATATCTATTAATGAGGAATGCTGGGTAACTCTTAATTTTCAAATAGTTCGAAAGTTAAGTTGATTGTAATCAATTGTAATCTCTGTGGCCTCTAAAATTAGTATTTAGCACTATGTTCATTGTTGAACGTTGTTTTCTATTATTCTATTATTCATACTGCTCAGCATAAAACATAATAAATCGTCACACTCTAGACACAATAAAACAGTGACAATTTGAACATCAACCTATTTCGATCGTATCAAATCGTTATCAAATAATAATGCTTTGGAACGTCACGCACAGCCAAAATTAGACATTGTGACGTCATGTCTGGGGAACCTCTCAATCGATTTATCACACGCAATATTCAAGCTATTTAAGCAAAAGCTTAACTTTACAATGAGGCGGCTCAACAGTTGTCTATTCCGAGGCCATTAACCGAACCGCACTATAATACTTATACGCTGTGTTCATAATCTTTGTGTTTATACCTCTGTAGATTGCATAGACATTTACAAACAATTATACCGATGCGTATACTATCTTTTAATTCTAAGCTGTCTATATGAGCTATTCTCAAATTTATTTCCCTTTTACGTCTCAAAAAAAAAAAAAAAAAAATTTAAGGCACACTAATGGGCAACGATTTCCTTTTTTTTAGCTTTACTAGATAAGAAAAAAAATATGTGCACGCTGAATTTAACGGTATCATTTTTTTGTGACAGATTCTAGTTTTTGAGAAAATAGTCAAAAAAAGTCCTTCTCTTCAAAAGTCAGCCATTTTTTCAAAAATCTGTCAACTTAAAAGTTCAAAAAAGAAATTTAAACTTCAAAGAAAGGGCTTTAATTCCTTTTTCTTTTAATTAAAAAAATGTTGATTCCTTGAAAAGTTACAAGGGTTTAAAGTTGAACGTCGAAAAGGCATGAAAATACTCTCAAAGCCGGTGCTGCAGATTTCTGCGATTTTTGCGTTTTTATACCTTTTCGACGTTCAACTTTAAACTCTTGTAACTTTTGAAGGAATCAACATTTTTTAATTTTTAAAAAAAGTAATTAAAGCTCTTTCTTTGAAGTTTAAATTTCTTTTTTGAACTTTTAAGATGACAGTTTTTAGAAAAAATGGCTGACTTTTGAAGAGAAGGACTTTTTTGGCTATTTTCTCAAAAACTAGAATCTATCGCAAAAAAATGATACCATTAAATTTAGGGTGCTCGGGGACGTTCATAGCCCTCATTGCTCCCGAGGGTAATATACAATTTTTCCGGATGCCCGGCGGAAAGTTATTTGTGCTTAATTCCTGATTTCAGGATCGAAAACGTCACATAACCTCATTCCTAGAAACTGCGACGCTTATGCTCGTGTGTCTACTTTTTCCGATTATTACCTCGCTTCGATCGGGCCCTAATTCTTACTGGAGGCGGTGCTAGCCCAGAAAAAGTAGGGAAACGTGCATTAAACGCGCATGCGCATGGCTGTTTCTAGGAAGGAGTACATGTGGCGTTTTACTTCCTGACAACGGGGAGTAAACACAATACTTTACGCGTGGTATGCAAAAAAAATTTTTTTTTTTTTTTTTTTTTGAAGACGTAAAAGGAAAATAAATTTGGGAATAGCTCATATTAGTGGACGTCTATAGTATCGGCAATAAGCATATCTCGTTTCTGACAGTATATGTGGAAATTAAACCAGTGTTGCCAGGTATAGAACTAAATTCTACCGAACATCTAAAAAGGATATCAAAAAGTTATATCTTTGATATAACTTCGTCCGCGGTGATATGTTTTTATGTTCACTTTTCAGTATTGGTAATCTGTATTATTCAATGATATGGTTATAATATAGACTACTGTAGAAAAATATTGTATTAACGTATAACTATATATATTAGGTATAATGAACGAATCGTTATCGTTACTTAAAATTATTCATTTCGATACTATTGATATAACAAATATCCATCTAACATGTTTAAAATATTAAAAATACTCTATTTTTTCAAGGCCTAACAGTTCAGAGCACCCTATCATAAATTCAATTTACTTCTTTGGATCATTCATCTTTTTAATCGGCAGAACCATCTCCGTAACATTGTTGACCGCTCGTATCAATGATCAGTGTAAAGTTATTTTACCAGTACTGTACAACTGTCCAACAATTAATTATTGCCTCGAGGTATGAACGAATTATCTAATTTTCTAAATCAATGATCTTTCTATTATAAGCACTAAAAATAACTTTTCATATTTTATTTAACCGATAAGGAAACTTATTGTAATTAAAATTTGTTGGATTTATTAAATATTTGCATGCTTTTAAAGTAACAATATACATTTTGAATGTTTAAGGCTCAACGATTACAGCAACAAATTGCTACTGATGATGTGGCGTTAACGGGACATCGATTTTTCTCGATAACGCGCAATTTCATGCTTGCAGTGAGTATGATCATTGACAAAACGAAAACAAATATATTATTCTTACTTGGCTTGTGCCTTTCAGGTAGCTGGAGCCATCGTTACTTATGAAGTTGTTTTACTACAATTCAATGTTGCGTTACAACGTGACGACGATTCAGCTTCAAATGGAAAATAACGAGCAAATGGGAGAGGAATAAGAAGACTAAACAATTTTCATGTTGTAAATTTTTTTAATAATACAATCATTTGTAAACTACATTTTTTAAGATAAAATAATGATTGCAGTCATAAAAATTTATTATAACGAGGTCAGTTACAATCAACGATTTCATCTATCATTTATTTAATTTATTTAATGTTAAATATTAAAATAATCAGATCTTTCATTTAACATTTATACATATAATAACTGTTGCATCATTCAAATAGTACTCATAATATTTTTAATATTTATGGTGATTGCGGGATAACTGTCTTTTAGTCATTATTTAAGTGAGCTGACATTTGTACATAAAAATATGGGTCTCGAAAACAAGTAGGTCTTTGATAAATAGGTATAATACATTACCGGTATATTAAACGCTTTAAGATGAAGTAAATAAGATAGTAAATAAGTTATTCGTAAATGAAAATTTCACCATTTATCGATTACAATCTTTTGTTGGAAATTCACGCTTAATGTTTTTATAGTAAGTAATTTTGAATAACAGAATAAAAAATCATTTTTTTTTGATAACAAAGATAATTGTGAACTCAATTTCCTTGATATTACTATGAATATTTGTTAGATATATAGAGTATGTTTTACATTTTGCATACATAACATACTTTGAATTTACTGTTTAAAATTTCCAGAGCAATTTTTTGCAACAATTCAGAAATATTGTGATTTACTTATTATTAAGTATATCGAATGATGAGGAAAATAATATAAACCGATGAAATGTATTTTCCTAAGAGCCTATTACTTAACGTGTATTAAGAAGTGAATACATCTGTTGATGAAAATGACTCATTGAGCTTCAAATCTGACAGGATGTAACAATATCGACCAATGCATCAAACTTATTCGGTGCACGATCCCTCTTTTTCTATCTCAAAAATCTTCGATTTTGACATCTGTTGATATCTGTGAAAGAGACTCTGACTGATACAAAATGTACTTTCCGCTGCCGACGTAGACTGGTATCATATATTACCAAAGCTTCCTGGCTTCTAGTGTCAAGCTGCAGTATGAGATTATGATGCGTGTAAAAATGTTGATAAAATGCTGTATTCAAGTACTACGCATGTTTGCATCGGGAATGATAATATATTATTGTATTTGTAGTGAAGGATCTAAGAATAAGCTATTTCTAAAAATATTTGTGCCTTTACTAGCTTGATTGACGTATGCACTATGCCTATTAAAATTATTAATCTAACACCAAGCAAATGTTGGATAAGCACTATACTATCTCAAGCGTAAAAAATATACATCTGATTATTCAATCTCGTGTAAAAAATATATAATTAAAAATGGGGTCTCACTATCATTATAAGTATAAATATATAAACTAATACACGGACTTTTTCATTGATGAATTAAAGACAACATATAAATTTATATAACTTACTATAACTGATATTATGTACAATATAATTATAAATGTGATTTTAATGAATATTTTGTAAGTTTATTCTTTTTTTATTAGTGTAAATATGCATAGCAAAAAGTGAAGAGCATCAACGTGAAAACTGTATCCGCATTGCAGTCTATGAGTGTATATCATTGCAGATCGAGCGCTTGCTACATTAAAAAGTATAAAAAATTAATAATAGCTATTAATGAGTGTAAGGATTGTACGCAATGAAGAACTAGCGTTGAGGAAGAGTGAGAGAAAGAGAGAGCTTTGCTTTGTTCATGTACCAAAAACTTCACTTCACCTCGCAGACTTTCGTGATGTTGGTGTCGTTCTGCTGGTGCTCCGATTGAACGGCGTTGAACTGCACGAGGACGAGTTCGTACGTGACAATTGTTCCAGCGACCTGCCGTATTAATGAAAAACATAGGAGCGAATGTCAGTGCCACGTGGAATTCAGGCTTGGGACTACTCGCTACGGTTACAATGTAAAAGGGTAGTCGGCCAAGTTGGGAGTACTTACGAATGTACTTACTGTCAGTATAAGACTACGAGTAATCGAGAAGAACTTCATCCCGGTGAGACTTATGTTGTCTGTCGTCAATTGGGTCAGAAACCTTCGAACCTATTTTAATTAGATTCATTAGTACTTTATTCGCTTTAATCTCAAACTTTATAGTACAGCACATTTTTAAACTTTAAATTAATTGGGAATTTTCATACTTTTTCAAAATATTTTCACATGTTAGAAATTTATTTATCATTTTCCATTATATATTTACTTCGTATTATAATATGGAAGTTTCTTCAAAATTAATTAGATTTATGAAGTATTATGTGTACACACGCAGTGGAAAAAAACAATATATAATTTTTTAAACAAAAGTGTGGACTTACTTCTGTCGAATAACTCGCACTGCAAACACTGTACAGTACTGCAGCAGGTAAACGCGACTCATCGTGAATCGTAGCTGCGTATAACGAAACTGCTGCTGTTCTCGAGAGTAAAAATCCAAATGAAAAGCAAAAGTAAATCGTTTGGATTGCGTTGGGCATGGGTCTAAAAGAAATTATTAATAATATTAGAAAATATTCATTACGTACAAAATATAATTTTATATGCCAAGCGAATTTTTGGAATAATTTTAATGATAATATCATGCATATATTGGAGGAGCACATTAAAATACACTTCACGCTTTTTATATCGATTCTACTTAGGATATTTACGATGGAAATTAAAAAAAAATTAAAAGTTCTGGTAATAACTTAAAAAATTGCTGCCAATTTGACGCTATGCTATATGAATACATAATAAAATATTATTTATACATCCAAGTTTAAAACTATGTAGAATAACTAAAATTGATCTATGATAGTAAGATATGAGCCATTCCATATAAAATTTGCTATTTTTTATCAAAATTATTACATATTGCATTGTAAATAGAAACATTTATTAATTTTTTTATTTTAAATTGTTGCACTGTATGTGCTTATATTGCTATACTAACATTGTTTTATCGGCGGAACATGTAAAAGTAATGTGAACATAAAAAAGTAAATAATGATTTACGCCTGGAACAAATTCAGTTGCCCTTCGTAATATTCAGTAATACATGATCGTTCTACAAAATTTTGCCAAAAAACCGACGTCACCTTTATTTATTCTTGAAATGAAAATGAACGAAAATTAATGAAATTTCGTTCTAAGAATAAACAACATTCAACTGAATTTGAAAGCTAAATTTAAAAAATAAAACTCAATGATTATAAATATTGATGAACGAACAGTTGTAGTTTATATTTTTATCTTTACTTGAAAGAGTTGAGTAGCTGAATGCAAATGAAGTAGAGATTCGTGGAGAAGGAGAGGAGAACGATATCATTGATTTGTGAGTCCATGCGGCGTGTCATCGTTGCCAATCGATTGAAGTCGATTCGGGCTTCAGCCCACCACCATTCTGGCATTGACTTCACATTGAAACAGTGCTAATTTCATTGATTGTCAGTTTATTGTATTAAACTGTGAGTGTCGAACTAATGCAACATTGATACATACACAGAGAAAAATGATCTATTGAAAATTACTATAATATGTAATGTCGAGACAGACTTGCAATATAAAAAAGATTACTATGTTTTATAGTCAAAATTCCTATGTATATATATAGTAAAAATTACTATGTGCATTGTAATAATTGCCATGTACATGGGAATGTTTACTCATAGTAATTTTTTGCTTCCTCCTAGAGGAACCTTTGTAATAGTAAAATTTTAGGTTTCTTTACATCGCTCTAGAAACATGATAAGAGATGTTAGAAGTTTGTATCACATGATTTTAGAAAATGTCTGTATGGATGTGTGTGTGTGTGTGTGTGTGTGGGTGTGTGTATACATGTGTACGTATACAGCTTTATCTCCGGATCTACGCAGTCGATTTTAACCGGGTGGGTATCATTTTTTTTGTTTTTTGTTTTTATTCTGAATGGGGGAAGAAAACAATTTTTTATGATTCCCCAATTCGTTTTTGTTTTATGTTGAATTTTTGATTTTCGAAAAATTTATTTTTGAATTTTTTCAATGATTGGATTTAAAT
>UXGD01002032.1:0-29048 GCA_900474315.1 Torymus auratus
CTTTTTAGTAAAGTAAGATTGGCATTATGCTTTGATATGCATGTCAAATAAAAAGTAGTTTTTACTTTAAAACCTTATAATAAAAGTGAATTCTACTTTTTTTTTAAAGCAGTTTCTCTTTTTACGTGTATAGTTGATTTAACTTGTGCAAAACAGCAATATTTATTTTTTATTTTTTTCCGTGTACGAACCCGCGTTTATGCGATGTTTATATAATAGGAATGATAATATTCGGCAAGTAATTTGAACGTTAATGTTATTTTGTTAGTTGACGTGTATACGGATGTTGATGATTAATACATTATTATAATGCGATCGATGGTTTTCGATACAGTGTGCGAAAATGCGATTTTACACGTACTATGTAAATTTTTAATATCGCTTGTACGCCCCTCTATCGAAAAATATTATTCAATAATCAATACTCGTGCGATTATATTCGCTTCGCTCGGGCGACAAATCTCACACTCGGGCTAGAATCAACACTTTCCCACTTGTATCGAAATAGTAGTTTTCGAGTAAAAAGGTAACTATAAGGCAAATAAATTAGCGAGAGAGACCTAGTTCAGCTACTTTACATTTTTTCATTTTTACTAATCATTAGAAAGTTAAAATAAACACACGAGTAGCTGAAAAATATTGAAAATATAAATATAAATATCTTATAAATATTGTCTTCGAAATGTATGATATGTAAACCCATCCATCAGTTAATTCGGCTGTTAAAATAGTAAAAATCATTTATGAGTATTCAAAAATGTTTCTAAATAGAAATGTATTACTACATAAGTATTATAATAATTATTAAATTACAGGATTAAAAGGAACAAAAAGGCGCAAGCGCAGTGACAAGACTTTTTACGTTTATCGCTAATTTCGCTAATTGACATTCATATTCAAGACTTTGTCGTTCCCAGGCAATTTTCAGTTTTTTTTTATCTCATAAAGTAGATTTCAAATGTCACACTTCGAGTCTCTCGCTTAATTCTGCTAAAAGGCAGACCAACGGGCGTTTTTCCAAATTTAACTTCGTTCAAAGTTAATATAGTAACATCGCATTTCCAAAAAAAAAAGAAATTTCAATACGCGGATGACCTCATTAGAAAACTTTTTATCCGCCTCGTTTTCCATTGTTCCAAGTGCTCTATAATAGGCAATTTGAGCTTTATATACCGGTCCAACGCCAGCGTCTCCGCACGCACGTATATGTAGACACGCGCGCATCCTACAAAATTATACTGCTGCCGCGTATACCGTATGCACCTCACCTACCGCGCACAGAGACACATCACGAGGAGAGTGATCGCATCAGCTGTCGCTCGCGCTTCGCGTAATTGAGTGGACGATTCGCCACGATGGAGTTGCACTATACCTCGCTGTATATGTATACCTCCATCTCTCTCTTGTATAGCCAAGGGCCTCTCCGCTTTATTTTCCACTCCCTCTCTCCCTATCTCGCGTTTCTTTGTCTCTGAGTCACGTTCCTGTCTTTACGACGTATACATATACTTAAGTAAGCATTGCCTTTGCCTCTTTTTTTCGGGAGTGCTGAGTTTATAGAGGTAGAGGTATATAACATGCTTATCTCGTTTTCGTTGGTTCGATGGGATATAAGCGTCGCGAGGATTTAACTACTCGCGCGGGAAGAAATTAAAAAGGCGCGCTTTAGAGATATTAGATAAATATGTATATAGAATATATGCGCGAGTATCCGTCATACTCCGTTTAAACGTATTATACACCAGGTTACTCTTCTTACGTGTTAATGAACTCGCGAGTGTCGCCTCCTTGAAATTCCGTGGGAATGGCGGGGATAATCTTTTACAATTTATCTTTTTTTACCCCGACGCTCGCGAATAATGTCATAATGTATACACGCCGTTTCCCGTAGCTTTGCGCGCTCGCGTAATTTAATAATAATAATAATAATTCCTCTTTTTATTTTTTTTTTGCTCATTTTCCGGCAACGTCATGGGACTCGAGGAGATAACGTTCCGAGTGAACGCAGAATGAATGTAAGCGGTTTGCGGAAGATAAAATTGCTTTACTTATATTTTAACGACGCGCGAGCGTTCATTGTGTAATGAATTTTCTCGAATATTATTGCCGTGGGAAAATCGTCGTAATGCTCCGCCGTTGCGCTCTTTGTTCTTTAATTTTACGATGATATGATAATTGCTTTCCGGACGTTTGAAGTTTGTTTTCACTGGGAATATTCAAGTCTTACAGAAAATTTGGCCATTTATAAACACCTGTCAAAGTAGAAAGTCGGCATTTATTAAACGTTGAAAGAGCCTATATGTCTAGGTGTATAAGGTAACGGCTCTCAATATGGCCCATCAAAATTTAAATGACTGTAAAAATTGATCAAAATATTATTTTAAGGTTTCGGAGTGATGGATCTCCGGGGAAATGTGTTAAAAATGATATGTTAAAGTTTCTAAGTGATTACCTTAAAAAAAATATATATATATATATGATCTAAAAATGAAGAGAAATTCTGTAATTTTAAGGAATGGGTTCCTGATATGGACCACTTTAAAAAATTGTAGAAAACGTTTAAAAAGCATATATTTCGAATTCAAACATGTTTGTTTAAGAAAACATCCTTTATATTCTATCATTGTCCATTTATACTTTTTATCTATGAAAAGAACATGGAAAATAAAAAATACAAAGATTTTATGTAAATATTACTATAATTAATGATTAATATACGTTAATAATACCTAAATTCATAAACAATCATGCTTATTTTGGTAATACGAAAAAATATGAAAAAATATTAAATTTACCCACTGCCATACTATTGATCTTAGAGAACTTTTGAGAAATACTTTTTATCATATATAATAAATAAAAATATATTTTAATCAAAACTAATGGATACAAAATGTTTTTTACTGATACTAGAATAATCAATGAGCGCGGAAGCGCTCCGAAAGCAAGTATAGAAGAAGTATAATGCATTGAAATGAGTGCTCGAGATTTTAATACTTATGTATAGTAAAAAAATCTGATATCTTACCCTGGTAAATATAGTATGAATGTTAAGTATTTAACGCTTTTACCGATATAACATTGAATATTATACAATATTACCTCAACGTTACTTTGTCAGATTCACCAAATGAATAAGAGTAAATATAGTATGAATGTTAAGTATTTAACGCTTTTACAGATATAACATTGAATATTTATACAATATTTATACGGTAATGTTCCTTATAGTGTAATAACCAATATTACCTCAAACCATGATTTCCGTTTTTTCATTGAATTTTTTTTTTAATTCGAATTATTGCCACATTATAACAATATTGCTGCAAGATTATAATTTTTCTCCTACATCCTATACTAAAATTGGAAAAAGTTAATTTTTTACAAAAATTGAAAATGATATAGTTATGCTTACAGAGATGCCCACAGAGGGACATTTTCATACGTGTAAGTTTAATTTTTTTTTCTCTATACAAAAAAGAGATGGACTTGAGATTGTCACCTCTATAATGATTGTGATTGGGTGGATTTGAAATGGACATGTAAAATTTGATTGGCCCACGATATACGGCGCGCGAAACGCTCGTTGACACTTCTAGTAATTTGAAAAAACAAATCAATTTTAGCCAATATTGCATAACTTTGTAGCAATATTGTTACAATGTTAAAATTAATAAATCGAACTAAAAAATTGGCAATGCATGAAAAACCGGAAATAGTTGTTTGAGGCAATCATGCCTATACAAGGCGCCTCTCAATATTAGAATCTGACGAATCTCGCAAAGTAATGTTGAGGCAATATTATAAAAATATCCAATATCATATACGGGTCGATCCTTATATAAAAAAAAAAGTATATTACAACCATATCGGTCAGTTCATCCACCATTATAATTACGTGCTCAGTCGTACTTACTCCCTATACTGTAAGCCAATAAGACTTACTCCCGTCTCCATCCCAATCACAACTTCAGCACACATCGTCCAAGTCCGTTCCCCCCACATAACCATACACCTCGCTCCAGATTTGCCCGGCACCTCTCGTATGCGCGCGCGCTGCCGCGTCTTGGCTCTCCGGTAACAAGCATGTGGACCCTGGTAACGGCAATCTCGCGAACGCCTCAATGGGCCTTTGTTTCGCTCCTCCTCCGCGAGATTAGAAGCCTGCTGCTGCCTCCGAGAGTTTGGCTTATAGGGTCAATTGACCGCGCGCAGCAGCTCCTATATAGTCTGTCTAATTGCCACGCAGGCGCGCGCCTCGCGGTGCCCTAATGACGAGCGTATAACTACGCATTATCCTGAGCGTCGAATTGCGTATAGCTACTTCCTATTTGTCTCGCTGACCGAAGACCTGTTGCCGGTCCCTGTGCGTCCATGCGAGTGTAATTTTGGAGAGCAAACGCGTGATGTAAAGTGTAATGGAATTGTTTCGCTGAGCGAAGGTAGGTATGTACATGTATATATGTGCATATAGAAAAAGATGGGATTGTAAAGCGTTATTGCGGTGGTGGTGCTGGTTATCGGATGTGAGCTAGCTGTATGGTATTGTATACTGTGATATATTACTTGTGGATACGGTTTGCATTTTATTGTCCGTTATAATGCGGAGAATCTTTCCGCGTACATACCTATATACTATACACGAGGACAAAGATGCTTTCTTCTTATCATTGCGAAATAATAATGGGTACTGGTGATTGTAAGTGCTGGCCTATTTCTGTTTTAAAATTATTGTACCGTTAAAGTATAAAGTATAATTTGTTTCATTTTATCAAACAAAAGAGTTTACTGAAACTGCACTGGATTCGCAGCACGCGTGCTGCGCAAAATTACAATATTCATGACCTATATATCGGCGTAAAATTACAAAACCGTGTCGAAATTACGAATATTTTGCTTTTTCGTTATTAATTCGATGCTTTTGCGCTAACGCATTCTATTATTTCGTACCAATTCACTAAATGGACGACGGTGGAGGTAGAAGTAAAACAACCGTGAAAAAAGCGTAAACGAGAAATTTATCACGCTGAAAATTTCAATTATTTTCATTTAATTAACAAAACCTTTTACATTTTAGAGTGCAAACGAGCTCGGCAAAATATGTTTTTATTTGTAATAATATACCTTTGCGAATAATATACCTTTGTGAGTTTGGTTTCGTACTCATTTCTGTACTTAACAGTAACTTTTTTTTTTTTTTAACGAAAAACAATTGCAACGAAATTATGTACCTCGGTTACAAAAAAAAAACTGATTCTCTTATTTTACTTTTTATTCAAAATTCATCTTGATAAATAATAGCTTAAACTGTCGAAAATTCATCTGTCGCCACAGAATATCTTCATAAATCCATTTGATGTGGACACCCCAAATTTGGGTGTTTTTGGCATATTACTTTGAAGAATGCAGTTTATTGTATGGATAAAGTTGTAAAATAAAAAAATATCTTTTATTTGTTCACAACATTTTCATGTGAAATCAGATCTGCGACAGCGATCTTCAATCCAATCCTGATATAAATCTGAAAAAGTTGTATTATTCATTCCTACAACGAAGTCATAGATCATTGACATGTTTCCTCTGGGTATATAGTGAAAAAAGCCAAGCCAAATGACACGTGTAAAATCTCTCTGCCGTCTAAGCAAAAGCCAAACGAACTTCATACATCATTCAACGGAATTCGTCCGCAAAAAAAAAAAAAAAATCACCCCTGCCCCAATAAACTTTTTCCCGGGTCTTATACCCCACCTTCAAAGCACGCGCTGCAAGCATAAACAAACCGCATATAGCTGCGCCACTGCTCTACACTTATTCGAAATTAAAGCGACACGCGCAAAAAGCAGTCGCACATGAATTCTTCACGGATTCCCGGATAACTTTGCACGTATATGTACATGTATACAGACTGACAGTACCCTTCTCGTTAGACGTTTCTTCCTCTCTCGCGCCCTGCGCAACCGTCGTTTTTGCCTCGAAAGGGTCAGCTACAGCTATTCCATATGTGCGTGTGTATGTCGCCTCCTCCCGTGGAATGCGTGGTTTTTCTTTGCGCTCAGGATTATATTTTTATATACCTACTTACATAGGTATACGCGAAGTATGATGGCATTTGCTCAGCGATGCGTGGAAGTGTATAACGAAGTATGATGGGAGTCGTTAATAACGAAGGTGAGCTGAGGCGGCTGGGAGATCGAGACCGCGAGAGAGAAAATGTATTCGTCATTCTATGTTGCGCGGAAAATCTATCATTCCTGCCGTCTCTGGCTTGTTACATATGTAAATTCAGCGGTAATTGCGCGTATAAGTACACACCGTGCAGCAATCGCAGCTATTTTCATTAGTATAATATTGTTCGCGTGTGTCTAATATTGCACAGTTATAATTGTGAAACATTGCACACGCGACGCGTCACGTTCATTATCTATATGTACTTGAGTATATAGGGTAGAGGTGCACCCTCGGCTTTAGATGCCGGCCACCATGCGCTTTTCTCGGGCAGTATACCACCCGCGGAAATAATTTGCCACTTTTTACTCCCTTTTTGCATAATGTACTATTTTATCATAACGTCTCTTTTTTACGGTTGGTGTAATTATTTTTTTTCTAATAATTTCTATTTTTTTCTTTAAACATTTGCAAGAATTAATTGTCGTGGCTACGGGTTGATAAAATTTTCTAAATCATGTTAAGGAAAACAATAATACAAAAAAAAAAGATGTAATAATTAACAATGGATCGATGTTCCAATTGAAGTTTTCTAATCGGTTACTGAAACTTTTCATAAATATCAATTGATACTTGAAGAAATTCCTTATGGCCAGAACCGGGGAGCACTTTTTGGGTACGGCGAAACCCCATTTTTTTTAATTTTTCAAGTAACTTGTTATATAATTGAAAAACTGTATAATAATTGAAAAAAACTAATCCACCTCTTTGTAGGGGACCTTTTAAGGATCATTTGTTTTTTTTGGTATTTTAATTTTAATCCATAACATTAAAAGCTATTGTCAAAAATGTTATGAGGGGTGCCAGCACTGGGCAACTCGTACAACCACAACTCGGCAACCGGGTAATTAGAGGTTGAAGGGCGGATGATAGACTTTTGATGAATTTCAAAAGATCTAAGTAACCCACGCAGAGATTGTAGCATATATATAAGTGATTTACGAGCTCTTTCGTACTTTTAATCGTGCGCGTTATGGGCTCTTTTGACGGTAGCGCGCGCTGGGTAAATTACGAGTTTTCATGCGGCGTCGTTATAATTCAATCGAAGCGGGGATTATTATCTTGACCCTTTGAGTCGCGAAGTCGTTGGAATTTATCGGGAAATGCTTGCGTTTCGTTGCAATGAGTGGTTTATTGTTGATCGGTGAGGCGCTGGGGAATGAGCTGCGAAAAGAGAAAAATAATTACAGCCCCACAAATGAAGAAAAAGTGGTTTGTGCGATTAATTAATAGACTAAACCTTCAGTATTGGCACTGCAGACCAGGATTTTATGATATCCCTTACCCTAAAAATTTTAAGATATTTTCATGGCAAGATTAAAATTTTTTCTTAAAGGGACAGCCAGGGTTAAATATGAAAAATATTGCTGTGGTAGAAAATAACCCAACCAAATGGTTTATCTACAACTGTTAATCAATTTTATTGGCCAACGAATAACAAAAATTATGGTGATAAAAAATGAACTCTAGGCGAACCAAAGATATATTTTGTAATTCACTCTTTTATTACCAATGTTCCGTGAGTGTTGTAACTCCCTTCCTCAGGGCATAAAAAGTAGAATGCAAGTCCTGTGCGTATAAGGCATTATTTATTTTCACACTAGTCCGAAAAAGGTAGCCCTTTACATAGGAAAAACAAGTACGAAATGTTGATCTTCTTGCACCTTTTTGAAAAAAAGTAGTATACGTAACTAGTCTGTAATGCAGCTGTGCTTTGACAAGTTCTTTGATTTCCGCACACGCATCAAAAGACATCTGCTTAAAGCATTACGTGTTGCATAATAATATGTACAACTCTCTTAAAATTAAAGCTATACCTTCGTAATGCGCTTTAGCACCAAACTTTCATCTGCACTTATCCGCGGCTCTTTAAAAGCGTAAACAAATTGAAAAATATATCATGAAAATTTCCAAACCGGCGATACCAAACTTGCGACTATCAGAGAAATACCTGAATAAATTATTGTCACGCAGTCATGCGCTAAAATATCATCATGTCACAGCAATTTTCTCATTTAAGCCTCGCATCAACAAAATCTATTGAAATACTGCCTTTTCTAACTACACGTTGACTGCATCACTGCAAACAGCAAGTGGTGCGATACTTGCGGTAGGTATATTAGGGCACCACGCGGGAGCTGGAATTAATTTTACAAGCGCGGAATTTAACGTCAAACTAGTATACTGACAAGAATACAAGAAGTTTGTCGTTTCAGCAGAAGCCGTATAACAACGAGGATATAATGTAAAATAACGGATCCCGCACCGGCTGTCAAACTAGAAACGCCGAAACGAGAAAATAATATAACTACACACGCGGAAATTAGCGCAATACCAGTTAATCCCGAGAACTGGTTCAAAAGTGGAGTAATTCTTATTGTTTCCGCGAACACAAACCACATCACACAGCACAATCCGGTCCCCGCCGCGACGCAAACTTTCTTTCCGAACTGAAAAAGCGCTTGTTTATATACGTGCGAGATGATAATATCTCCCGCGAGATGAACGAAAACGCGGTTTCTTTTCGTATAGCAAGCACCGGTCAGAACTATTGTATAAGAAGCGCCATAATCAATATATATAAGTAGGTGAAGCGACCGACGCGTCCGCCAAAAACGGACGCGAGTATAAGTTCGGCGGATTCGCTGACGGGGCTGTTCTCGAAGTAAAACGCACACCCGATCGAAAAGTTGGAAAGAAGACGGGTTATTCCTCGAGGCCATAACGACAATTTCAGCCGATTAGCTCGAGAAACCCCACATATATACACCCTTTTGCTCCGATTTACTTTAATTAACTCGCGATTCATATTTTCCAATACTCCGGCGATCCACAATCTGCTATTAACTTTTTCTGCCTCCCCTTTCTCTATTTCTCTCGTTCACCCAGCAACAGAGACCCATAACAAATACAAATAGCGCGGCGTCGATTGCGCAATATAATCCCCGGGGCTCCCGGAGAAAACCAGTTTATATGCGCGCGCTATAGAGAGAATCTTCGGTCGTACTCTCTCTCTCTCTCCCTCCGCGAAAACGAATTATCAAAGCCCTCTAAGCGCGCGCGCGGTTAATCCATCTCTCGCGCGCGCGCAACGAGTTTCACTCCGCGCGTGTACAAGTAGGTATATGCGCGCGCGACGAGTCCGGTCGTCGTTGTCGTAGCACGAGGGAAAGGCTGCACGAGTCTATATATACGGCATGCGGCTATCGTTTGGCCATTCGATAATTCGTTTTCACCGAGTCGAGAGAATTCCCGCAATCTTGTAATGCAGAGAGAGACGGCGATTGAGTGAGTCGGAGTATTAGGTCGGTGGGGGTTCCGCGCGGGTGGATTAGATAATTATTGACGAGAATGGACATTAATTTTTTTTTTACTGAAGTAGAGACCGTGTTGTATTTCGTTATTTAGCTAGGTTTTCGGAAATTTAAATGTCTGATGTGATGTGTATTATATGAATACAATAGTGCAACGTAAGGATATAAATGTAGATCTTGAAGTTGCCTGTGATGAGAAATTCTAGAAAAAACTATAGCAAGAAAAAAATGGGATAACTGAAGAGCTATTGTTAATAAACTAAAATTAAAACGATGTCGACTTTGACAAAATAACAAAGTAGAATGTCTCATTGCTAATTATTACCATTTTATATTTTATTAGGAAGACTTTCTTACTATGTACAAAGCTGAATTTTTAATTCGAATTAAGAATTGTAGAATTATAGAATCGGATGTCTGATTATCGGAGTTTTTAGTCCATTGTAATATGGATAAAGCGAATTTCTGCAATTCATTCATAAATAAAAAGCTAAATCATAAAATTTGCAGTGCTATTAATACATAATGGGTAAAGTAAGAAAATCAGGTCTGCATTTTGACTGTTTTTCACTGACAAGTACAACTGTAAAATCGGAGACAGAAAATCTCGTTCAGCTTTGCAATATTTATCCTCGTGAAATATATAAGTAGTTTTCGCTCATTCCGTTAAAAGGTCCGCGTATATACTGAGTTTACTCTACTTTCTTCAAACATGAAAATAAGTCCGATTATATATGCTAGTAACATCGAGGTGGAAAATGAAATGCCGAGTACAATGCTTCCGTTATACTATATTTACATCTTATGTATATAATAATATGTTCTGATCGATTTAAACTGTATCGAACTATTTGATTTCTACGCTAGAGATACAATGGCCACTGCGACCTACAAGCTCGCGGTGATTGTTACCCGCAAACTGACTTTTTCCTTTTTATTTTCAGTGCGTATATACGTATAAAAAGCACAGATGAGTAATCTCCATTCGACATCGTATATATAGCGAATCCAATAAGCGGCTCCGCATGCAATCTTTGCTCACAGACCATTCGATACTGCACCGTACTGACAGCGCAGTCACTGATATACGCTTTGTATCGAGAAATTCTTTGATACACGCTCATCTTATCTTCGGGGATGGGAAGTTCCAGGTAGCTGCAAGCCGATTGTACACGAGAGCTCAACTGCCCACCAACAATATATCTGTTTGCTCGTCGGATTCACGTTGATAAAAAAAAGAAAAGAACGCTGAAACTGACGCTTGTGCGCGTACACATATATCCGAGAGCTGCGGAGGAACAAGCATTGAATTGAAGTCGCTTGAAAAGAAAAAAATCATCGCTTCATTCGTGTTCTCGTTTGAAACTTTATCAGCTATAGTATATAGTTCGTTCGTTCGCGTTCTGTTATTATTTATATTGTTCTGAAAATTATATTTTTCGACTCACTTTAATTGTATAAAAAATTATATATGTACTTGTATATATCCACGAAATTCCTCTCCAGCGATATATAATTCAGTCTGTACCTACACCTAATCTCAAAAACCGATTGGTGTGTTGATTTGGTCAATAAATAGAGTCAATTGTATGGCGCAGGAGTCACCGACTCCGCAGCAGTCGGAGCATCAGCCTCTAGTGTCCAATGTTATAAAAATAAGTTGTGGCGCTTGTACAAAGAGAGTAGTAATGTGCAACGTTACAATTTTTAATGAAAAAAATATATGATATCACTATTGAAGAGGTAGAGAATACCCTGGTTGAAATCGATTTCATTATTTGTCTAAGCTATTTATATGTTTCACCAATAATCATCAAAAAGTATAGACATACTTTTCTTGTCCATTTCTATATCCATCGATGAAACGACTTTTCCGATCATATCCGCCATTTAATAGACAGAATAATAGAATAAGTTTTTTCGCAAATTTACATTAGCTTATTTATGCCTATTTAAAAAATGTAAAAGTTTGTCAGTTTTTTTAGTTAGAAAATGGCTATACTTATTGTAATGAGGCTTGCTATTATGGTGATTTTCAATAAAAATATATTAAATAACTTTTTTCACGACTTCTCGCATAAATCGATTATCAAGAATACCTGTATAAATGTAATAAAGTATCCAAGATATCTAAGGTATAATATCTATTATTAGGTATACACCGAAAAAGCAAAGATGCAAAAATTTTTGATATTATATAGGTATTCTTTTAATTTCTTCGTCAGCCATCATTTAAAAAAGAGAAAGTTTGAATTTTTAATCAGAATAAAGATTAATTCAAAACAGTTGTAAAACGAAATGTTCAAAACACAAACACACACACGCGCGCACACATACACACACGCACACGCCTATATAGTTAAGAGTAAAAAACCCATTCGCGTATATGGAAAGTTTAGAAAGCTAATGTAAAGTCGGATTCTTTAAAAGAAACGGGTAATTGCATATTATATGTATACGTTGTCCGGCAGACGTTCGATTTCGCGGACATGATCTACTTGGCCGTGTATATATATACATATTATGGGAGTGTTCTACTGGCTAGGATAAAAACGTCATTTTCCTTCTCTCTCTCTCTCTTTCTCTGTCTCGGTTCGAACATATATAGTGTCAACCAAAACAGTACTTATACGAGAGCTTTATGAATCGCAGCTATATAGAAAAGCGTATATAAATATATAATGTGTGAGCTTAAGATTAAAGACTCTACGAGTGCAAAAAACCTATAAAGCGCTTATATAACAAAGCTTTTCGATTCCTCGAATGCGACGACGAGGAAAGTTTACTTCATAGCATGAAGCGACTAGCGAATTTTAGGTATTTTCGGCGACGCGCACTGCGGCATTGCAAATTTAACGCTATATATACCAGCACGGTAACAGGGAATTTTCATCGAACTCGAGACGCTCGAAAACCAACCGCGCCTTAATTATTCATTAGATTATAACTATAGACATACTCGAATCGCGGGAATATATAATAACGTTCCGCCGCGCTCGCTCGCTTTTCGTCTCCTGGCGCGCAAAACTAGATTTCCCGCGCAAATAAAAGCAATTCGTCATCCTCGACGAACGCGGCGACGCCGGCAGAGTCACGCTCGCGTGCGTGTTATACGTGACTCTTTTCAGCAAACTTCTTCTTATTCTACGCCGTGTCGCGTATATATATGTATACTTACGTCGCAACTTCGTTTACGCGCTTATGCCGTTTCTATACGTATATATATGTAGGATATGTTATTGGATCGACGAGAGAACTTGTACGTATAGGTTATACTATAATACTACTCGGACATTCGTAACGTCTCTTCCCGAGAGTATTATAAGGATAAGTGGTTATACTACTTGCGGGCGAGTTGGTGTTCGGCAAAACAAAGACATTATAATGTATTTATATACCGTATCTGCGGTGATTCTGATTCATTGTTAATATTAATCTACTTATAGAAGGGTCTATCCTGCATCGGAGTAAGGGCAAAACACATGAGGAATTGTAAGCCGGCTTATATACATATACGCATATATAGTAGTATAAGCGCACGCGCGTGTGTATTATATATTATAGAGCTTACGATGTTACTTTTTTGTTTTCCAACTCCTATAATATAGTTAATACTTACTAAAATTATCGATTTGAAATAATAAATACCAGTATGAACGTTCCATGCGACATGTACATATACATATAATACCTCTGCGCGGTTGGACGAGCGCCGTATAGTAAACTCTGTGCTCAAGATTCCTGGCGATACGCGAAAGTGTTTTATGAGCTCGCGAAGGCTTTTGATTTTTGTTTACGAATGGAAAATCGTTGCAGAGAGGTCGCAAAACGAGAGAGAGAAAGAGAGAGACGCCACTGCGAAATCAAGGTTAAGAGACCTATGCGAGAATGGAATGCACGCACGTGTGTATTATATATAGATACGACGTAAACGTGTTTTTGCACAGCAGTAGGATCTTATTTTTTTTTTAACGCGCACGTACAGATATAAGTATATTTTTAAATAAAAAAAGGAAAGGAACGATGACATATGGGTTATAACATAACATGTGCACCGATCGAGCGAGTTTATTATATTACGCGCTATTTTATAATTTCTTTATTCAGAATAGAATTCCATCGCAGAATTCAGTGGGAGGTTGAAACAATGGGCATTTACTTCTGGCTCCTATATAATAACCGCCGTAACCAATAAACAAGAACAATCTGCTACCGCTATATATCGCTGTAATATGCGTAGTATACATATATATGATACATATAACACGGGCGCATTCCGCATCATGCGTCAAACGGCTCGCATGATTAGTCGCCAACAAAGCCTTACAACAAAAGAAAGAAAAACAATATTATATATGCATGCAGCGCATCGCGTCGCTCGCTCGGATCCTTCTTATACTCGCAGGGAAAAATCGGCAAAACGAGAAAATCCCCGTCACGCGAATAACATTTTTCCTGCACGCGCGCCGTATCCACATAGTAGACGCGAAAGTTATATTAGCGGCACGCGATCGCGGTTCGCCCTCGGCGCGCCTGCAGCCGCCGCGCGATCCGAAGATTAATTTAATGCCCACGTCGTCGCGGACACGCTGCGAAGGAGCGGCCTCTCTCTCTCTCTGTCTCACCTGCGAGGCGAGCAGAACCTGATATGCCCGCACCGGACGACAAAAATGAGAAAACAGGTTGCGAGCGAGAGACTGTATGCGCGACGCAAGGCACACACACGCGATTTTCCTTCGAGCTGCGTACACAGCTGCAGAGGAATGATTAATTTTTGCGTATGTTACGGACGCAATATTGAGAGCGAAAATCTTTGACTTTGAGCGAGATGCGTATAAGTTGGGATGTATAATGTGTAGGGTATATAAGGGCTCCGAATAGCGGGATTTCGGAACCATTCATTCATTACATATGATTTTGAGTCCAAATGAGTTGCTGTATATGTGTTCTTGTAGCAGCATTGAATATGTATATCTTCGAATTAGGGACGGTGATTGTTTGATTCGAATAGCTCGAAATTATGCATGGCTGTCAAAATAGAATGAGCGCAGGTAAAAAGAACTCTAAAATTTCTAACATTGGCCACCTCTGGAATTCGATAGTATACGAACAATGGGTACATTTTTTTCATATTGTTTTTATCGCTAAACCAGCATTCTTAGGAATTTCTGAAATGTTAATTTATTACAGTAGACAAGTCGTTAAATATAATGTTTACATAAAATCTTTCTATTTATGATTTACTATTGATGCTTTTATGGATAGAAACAACTAAATGGACAATGATAGAACGTAAAGAAGATTTTTCGTTTTGTTAATAAGTACAGTATTCAAGAAGGTATATGCAGTCGTAGATAACTCTCGGGCATGGATTTACTTCCCGAGCGCATCGAGGCCGCACTCAATAAGGTTGCCACTTTGCTGAGTTGGAAAGTGTGATTAAGCGGGAAATAACAGAGGAAGACAGAAATTGAAAAATTACCAGCGTTAAATGGCGCGCTACGCGCGTCTCTGTTCGTCTTTTGTTATCGAACATTCTGCGATATTCGATTGCTTATACATATTCGATAAAACGATAGTTCTCGAATAGGATTTTTATATAAAGGACTCATATGTGAGAAATAAAGTACTTTTATTTATATTATAAATATGTCATTTAAGTTTGGGTGCGCCATATTGAGAGGCTTTAAACTATACATACACGTGAGGATGGAATTTTAGAAGGTAAGAGTAGGCATACGCAGGTGTCGTATGAGGTTGGGCAATGCGAAGAATTAGGGAGAAGGTAGATGGAACAAAAAACAAGGGGATTCGGAGGGAATAATTAGCGACGCCCTCGGGGGGTTGCTCTAAGTGCGTACTTATATACGCGATTGAGTTCGGTAGAATGCGGTTGATTAATTGTCGCGATGTCGCGCGCGCTGCGCTTTTTTCTTTACGAGGTCGCAGTCCGTTAGGATTTTTCCCGCAATTGCTCGGCAAAGCCGTTCGAGGCATTCATGTTTTTTTTTCTTTTTTTTTTTTACGATAAAGTTGGTGATTAAGAAATTCACGTGTTTCGGTATACGGGAATCGCGCGTGTGATGTATATATATGGCTTAATTTATCAAAGTTTATCGCCGGCCGTAGATTGGAAATGTCTATACGAAATGTGAACGAAAATAATGAAGATATATGTATACAGCCGTTCGTTTGATCCGCGTGTAAAAAAGTGCGCGCGTGAAAAATATATGCGCGACGCAGCGCTGCTTTTGTAAAGAAAAAAAAAGAATTCATTCATTATATAATAATAATAAATATACTTTTCGCTTCTGCCGCCTGTCCATTTACGACTCATTTACGACATATTCGTTCGTTCAACGAGTTTCTAATTAGAATTAATAATTTTAGCGTCCCTGTGCTCAATGCAAATAATAATATATAAACACTCGCTCCTGTCCGCATATATGCATCCATGAAAATTATCTAGACGTGCATAATGCCGCTTCCGCTAATGAAAATAAAGTTCATTCGGCTGTTATCGCCATAAATGTGTATTTGTAATTTCATGAGATGCGCGCAGCTGTATAACATAGATATAGTTATTATAGTTCCAACAATCGGGCTTTTAATCACATTATAAGCCGCCTGTGCCGCCGTATTTCGAATATGAAATAATATCATTGGAATATTGTATCGGCGAAAATAACGCATACACGTATGAAATCGTAAAAACAGATGCCCGCACTGGCCGTGAATCAATTACCTCCGGTATATTATGAACAATCAACTTTTAATATACCGTTTCGTTATATATTTAAAATGATTATATTTCTGTATTATTTGCCGACTTTGCGCTTCAACGTAATCTCCAAGCGCACAACAAACGCATAAATCACCGCGAGGAGAAACTTTGGCGCGGTCTTAATTTCACCGCGTCTTTCATCTACTTACTTCCTCTCGACTGGGAGAGAGCGAGCGCAAACTCCGACGAATCGAAGGAAAGAAAAAACATTTTAATTATCTTACACTTTCGCGGAAGAGGCGCGCGCGTGGCGGGAAACGAACTCTTTCCGTGTAATGTAAGTACCGCGTTGGACAAGCGCAAACACAGGAGAGGGATTTTTAATATAAAAGTTTAATTAACGCATGAATTTTTCTTCGTGAGCGATTATTCACTTTTTGAGGAACAGCGCGATGTGCCCATCGCGGACAAGATATAGAAAGCGAGTGGCGCGTTACTGGAGGAAAGGCATAATTATTAATTGAGTAAACAATCTATCAAGCTATATACTTACGATGAAAACAATATCATAATTCCATACTGCAACAGAAATGTTTTGCGCAAGGCACACAATCCGGTATTTTCTGCTCTTCGTACCACGTAATATTATAAGAGAAAAATCATATACAATTAAAAGAAACTCTTTTTTCAAAAATTTAACATTAAATTTGTCTCATTATTCGTCCTTGTTATTTGTTCCTTGAAAAAAAAATTTGTTAATGAAGTTTTCGCAAAGATTTCGTCATATATACTTTTCATTTTGAGGATTTAAATACTCTCGGACCACGAAGAGTGTTTTTTCAAAACCGCACCAACGATTCCTGCACTTATTCAAAAAGACTTTCCAGCTTGTTTCCCGTAACCATTTGGTGATTCACCCCAGAGTTTAATAGAATTCAGTCATTAGCACAACATTCGCTATTGACCAACTCACTCTACACTTACTCATTTAAACTTGTCGGATATTTAAAGAAAAATTTCTCGCAGCCCATTAAAAGAGAGCATACGCAGCGCGTCGGCACGTACTCCTTCGAATTTCGCACTTCGATAAATTTTTCACTCTCTTTCTCTCCTCTAAGTACAGGTCGAAATAAAAGAAAAAAAAGTAACTATCCCGACAAGAGAAAAAGGCTGGGGAACGCGCGCGAGAGCGCAATGAATTCCCAAGCGCGGCGGTCGCCTACATACCGATCGACAATTAAATTTCCGAAAAAGTCCTCGCGCGCCGCGCTGCACCTGTGTATGCGCATGTGTGTGCATGTATATACACGTAACCAGATTAAATTGAGATTATCCCCGAAGGGGTATATAATGATTGACTGGCGGTGTATCTACACACCGAGACGAGAGAACGTAAGTAAGTATATGTATAACCGTGTGTTTGTGTTTTGGGGGCAAGAAGCCGAGGCGCGGGTTCTTGCGCCGCCATTCGTTTTGCAACTGTTTTGCAGCTGTCTACGCGCATGTTTAAATCCGAGGATTAAGTAATGGCGATGATGATGGCTGCGAGAAAAGGAATGCAAGGAATCTTTATTTTGATTAAAACCTTCCCTTTTTTTTGAAAGGATGACTGACGAAGAAATTAAAAAAATATATATATACCAAAATTAGCATCTGTGCTTTTTCAGCGTACAATAATCGATTTGTGCGAGAAGACATAATATAAATAAAAGTTATTCGATATACCTATACTGTTATTGAAAATAGTATTTTATTATTTAGGGGGTACTAAATTAAATTAACCTGGATGTTCTTATTTTATTTTCATTTTCATGAATTCACATATATGTAAAATTGAAATAGAAGACTATTAAAATGGATTTATGTGTGTCGAGTATGGTCGTTACTAATCTAAATTAACTTAGTTTTTTTATCGAATTTTCATTATTTGCTTGGTATGTATATAACAGAAATAGAAGAACATCGGAGCTCACATGCCCTCGAAATAGGTTATCCTGCACTTATACTTATCAGGCCAATATATTGTCTATCGATATAACTGTATACTTAGTGCATTTTTCCTGTCTTAAAAAAAATGATGGATTTGTTAATATTATGATATCATTTTATTCGTGATTTGGTTGGTGGGAGTAATGGGTTGCTAGGTTAAAGAAACAAAACTTACGGCGCGCGAAGCGCGCTTAGACATGACTAGTTTTGTTAAAAATTCAATTAATTTTCGAGAACCATTATCGATAACGCCTCTGATAAAGTCGATATAAAAGGCTTTGATATTCACCTCGACTAATTTATAAATTATAAACATCAATTTACAATTATATAAACACGTCTTTTTAAAAAAATTCTAAACACTCAAAGTCGATACGTTATTTTCCAGAGACTGACATTTCAATCATTGTCAATATCATCTAGTATGAAAATGTATTTACGAAACCACTTGATTTTTTTTCTCCTCTTTTTTAGAGCAACGTTTTCCACACATTCTCCCACCGTGAACATCAACTTTAACAAACGAATATTCGCTTTAATAGCCGCGAGTTGCAGCCACACGTTCTCTACGAGCACTTTGCAACGTATACACAGCGCTTATCTCAGGTCAAGCAGCGGGCGATGCGTCTAAAAGAAGAAGAGCTAATTATTCGAAGCCCCATTTAATCCGTGAAATCTCCGACCGAATTCCCATGTAAACCGACCTCTAAAGCTCTGCACACACACATACCGCGCACACGTCAGGCCATTCTTCCTCGCCGCGCCTTGTTGGCCTTGTCACGCCATGCACACAACTGGAACTGCACAGGGAAAATTAAACGGCCCCACCGGTGTTTGTGCGTTTTCCCTACTGCTATGTGTCTGTCCCTAGCGCGCGATTAATAACACATTGCGGCCGCGCACTTTTTCCCGTCCCGCACGAGACGCTTGAAAAGTTCAGGTGCACCTGACAAGTGCACTCGCGTGCGTTGAATGTGGACACACAGCATATATTCATGTATGCACGTGTGAGCAAATTTGCAAAAATTTAAAAAAATTTTCTATTTGCTAAAATTAGCAAAGTTTCTTTGGAGCTTAGCTTGCGGGCTTGATTCTTTTAATTACCAGAAAGTAGAGTAGAGTTAGTTCGTTTTCTCAAATTTGGTTTTCTGTATAGGAAGAGTTTACTTTTGATGTATATAGGAGCTTTTTAAAACCTTTTCCGTTAGGAAAACTGTGTCCCAGAATCTTTGTTAATGGTTGCTCGTTTTTCTGGCAAATTAGACACGTGATACATCAAAGGAACAAATATAAAAAATGTCGTATGCATTAGATTCTTCAGGAGAAATACTATCTAAATATCCAGTTAATTTTATTTACTACGAATGTATATTTTATTTATTAATATAATACTTAAAACGAAACAAAATTTGCAATTTTATTACAATAAATCGTATACAAGAAGAGGTTGAACGAAATTTCGATGATTTCAGATTACTGTATACTTGAATATTTGTTAACTCTATCATAATTTCGGAAGTTTTCCAAGTTTATATGCACAGCTGTAGAAACATTATTATTATAGATAAATTCTGAAAATTGATGGAGCTTTCTCTCGAATCTACATAATATCATGAACTAGTTGCATAATTTGGTTACACGTGAATAACGTAGAATATCTTACCTTGTTTTCAAAAGGGCGAATACTTCAAACTTGTTTACGTTTCTCTTTTCGACTAATACACTTTTCCGCGAAAAGTCTACTACCATCATTGATTCTTTTTGAAGGAGCCGAATCTCGTTATATAAAGATTACGATTTCCACGCAGCGTACATAAATTCTGCTCACCTACGAATAAGAATCAAGTAGTATTGCGTGTTAATAGACCGTAAAGCAAGATTTATCTTGGTATATCTATAAAACGATTCGAGACGGCTATCTTAAAAGCGTCAAATTAGAAAGGTGGCGTCGTCATTTTCCCGCCTAAATTTTCTCTCAATACTAATAACATTACCATATTTCCATAGAGATAAAACGCTCAATTCAAACGCCATTATAAACTCGAAAAAAGAAACGGAACATTTTGGCCTCGTCGCGCTATTCACGAAAAACCGCAGCGAAATAATCTCTTCGAATGAAACTCTTTGGAAAAATTAATCGTTCCGCGGCCACTTCTAAACTCGTTTTCAGCCCTCCACGCGAGTCCAATTAAATCCTCTCTCTCTCTCTCCGCAGCTCGCAATCAAATCAGATCGCTCGGCCGCGTTTTAAATAGCGAGGCACCCTCACACCTGTACGACAACCGCCACCTAGTACTCTACCAGTCCGCGCACGTGCAATATCATTTTTGTCCACGTGATGAAAATAGAAAAAAAAGAAAGAAAAATCGTCCACTGTGACTATATATAGCATCGATTCCGTCGCATGCGCGCAATAAACGATCGTCGACACGCGCACGTACCGAGAGAGAGGAGGAGTAGACAGCATGCAGCAAATAGAGTTGGCTGATATTATGATGGTAAGTTCCTTGCCGCGCGGCCAACTTGTCGTCTGATTAAGCGTCGTCGTACTGGTTTTGCCGGGGCTTTTGAGAATCCATTTATTGAGATTGCCGGGGCGTTCCGGATTGGCCGTTTAGAGCGTGTATATATGTATAGCCACCGTCGTGCTCGTGATTTAGATTCAGGCGCGCTTCCATGTTCAAAGTTATAATTCTTAAGGATAATGTTACCGTTTCTAATCAGCATTATTCTTGCGAAAATTTATTTTATATCGGAGCTTTTGGAGCTTCTCGTTTTATGATCGGTTTAATAATGAGTAAATTTCGTATACTAATTTAGAATTTTTATTACAATTGAATATTTAACTTAAAATAAAAAGCCCTTATTAATATGCTGGAGTTTCAAGTCTTATATTTCTAAGTTGATGGGTTTGCCTCTTAATAAAATGAGAAAATAACAGTTTTCTTAATTGTGATCAAACTTTCAAAAGTCAAAGATAGATGTTCAAGATTGTGGAAAGTTGCATAAAATAAGTAAAAATAACTTTTGTTTCGCGAATACGGGAATAACTTTCATTTCGCGAATTCGCAAATACATGTTTTTGTAAAGAACATTCTTCTTTGGACGTAGTAAGAATTACATTTTAAAAATTGTATTATTTCCACTACAAACAAAAGTTATTTTTACTTATTTTGTACAACTTTTTACAATCTTGAACAACTATCTTTGGCTTTTGAATGTTTGATCACAATTTGAACGCGTTCAAAGAGTATTTTCAAAACGAAGAGACTCCTTTTTGGAAAAAGTAGAAACCTTTTCCGTGAAACAATCGTATAAAATTTAACGGATTAATGTCTGCAGTACAGCAGCGTTGAAAATTTCTGATAAAATCGAATATACTCTTCAAAAATAGTAATTTATCAACCCAATTTGATTCATCACTCATCAGCAATGATTTGTTTAGTTATTTATTCCAACAGTAAATTTGGTTATTCGTGTGAGAGAGTAAATAAAGTTTTTTAAAACTCACTTTACTTTCCGACGTATTTGTTTATTTTAAAAAGTAAAATTTCATTTGTAACATGTTACTGTTCCAAATCAAGTTACGTTTAATTCAAATGAAAATCATTCTAATTGATTTCAAAGTATATTCAATTTAATTTTACAGTAAAACAAGTCAATTCATATAATCGTTTAACAATATAAGGAATGTTCAAAGTTGATTAGACTACGTTAGATTTATATTCATGATCAATTCTACAGAAAATTCTAGTTTTGTGACATTATTTTGATCTTACATGAATTTTCCTTATAGAAATTTAGCACGGGAAAAGGAGACAAAAACAATGACAACTGATGCGATTAACCCATATTAAGCACGAGAAGGTAATTAAAGTAGAAGAAGTAGTAGTAAGAAAGAAAGTTTTATGTTAAGCTAAGTATCGTTAAAATAGGAGGCTCCTATGCAAATTAACGTGTATATGAAAATTGTGAAAATGATAAAAAATGATGAAAATCATAAAAATTACGTAAATTAGCGGATAATTGATAATTTTTTTTTTCATTCATGATTTTGAAATGCACGTTTGTTCATGTTGAGAAAAAAAAGACTCTTTATTAAACATTTATATACTAGGTACTATATACATATAATACAATAACATTTAAGAGTAGATTATGCCTGTACTAACAGGCAGCATCAAAGCTGTATCTTATCTACAACTTTGAGTTTCTTCTTGTGCAAAACCTGTTGGCGCTTTTAGGAGCTTAATATAATTGGTTGATCATCAATAACCGTTTTAAATCCATTTTTTTGCATGTTAAATTCCGATAAGAAAAGTTGATGTGGATTAAAACAGTGTCACAAGGTAACTAATTTTGTTAACCCCTTTAAGTGTGGATTTCCTGTACAATATTGCTCATATATCCCAACAATCCAACAATATACAGAACACTATAATACACTGCAGGTATAGAAAATTCAACGTACAAATTTCCAAGACCTACATTATTTAAACTGTATAATGAAAATTTTCATTTAATTGCAGTTTATCAATATACATCATTAAACTTTCATTATACCGTTTAAAAAAAAGGCACTTTAGACGCACAGCGCTTTCGAGTTTTGCCTCCGTTTTCACTTATATAATAAAAAGAGATCACTTCTCTCTGCAGCGTGCAACCATTCTGACGCATCTTGCCTCGGCATCAACTGCACTCTCGGCTCCTCTCATTAGAGCTCATCTCCGAGCTTGCCGGCGCGTCGCACGCGCGCGCGATCTCGCAACCGCTGCCCACGATTACAAGCCGGCCGCAAAAAAGCACTGCATATTATTATGTACACCGCGCATATCCTCCGCTGCTACTCACGATAAACATATCTGGGCCACGCCTTCGCCCTCTGCTCCTTGCAATATATATATTTTTTTTGTTCTCGTATCCCGGCCTACGCTTGTACATATACAACCATCGTCGAGATCTTATATACACATACGCACCGATTATTACATATATGACGACACCACCGCTGCGGAGCGACAGGCAGTCTGCGCGCCATCGCGAATCTGCGCGCCGAGCTGGCTGCTGCGCGTACTTATATATATATATATGTCTGTATATACCGGCCGGTGGATTATATAGCTTATCGCGTCAATGCCCTCGCTGGCGCGCCTGCCACTGCGTATATATATATAAGTGTGCAGTATTATACGTCGCGGTTCTCTCGTGCTGCGGTGCAGACATATATCAGAGAGAAAGTACGTCTTGGCCGTTTCTGCGCGCGGCCGCGTATGTATGTCCTGTAAATATATGCGTATATATAGGTATATAACAGATGTATGCGTTTTCCCCCTTTTTCGATTAATTTATGGATTATTTACGCCTCCCTCTCTCTCTCGCTTACACACATGTGTATACAGCGAGTATAGAACGAGATGAGGAATTCCTCGCGAGTCACACGCGCACGCACGTATATATGTATATATAATAGGGTTTGCGTAAGCGAATTAAAGAGGCGTTGATTTTCATGTGTATTTATGTATATACACGGTCTCGTCGTGTTTACGAGCGCGCGCACGCGTTATAACATTGTACAATGGCGAGAGAGCAGACGCACGAGAGTCGAAAAATGAAAGTGAAGATTGATCGGCCGTAAAAATATGCTGTTAATTTGGAAAACGCGCTCGTCCGCCCGCCCCAGTTTAATTATACGAGCTCGCGCGCACGAGAGAGAGAGAGTTTATTAAACCGCCGCGCGCGACGGAGATTTGTTGCCTCGATTAATGGGCCGAGTTTTCTTGGAAGTGAAAACGTGAGCACGGTGTAGAGCGAATCGAATGAATTTTAAACGTTTCGAGTCTGTGTGTAAGTATGTGTGTGTGCGGTAGTATTACATTATATATCGTACTTTATATTACACGACGAACTTATAATATTCGTCCGTGAAAAATCCGCTTCGTATAGGCTCATAATGTACCGCCTCTTTCCAAAGATTCGTTCACGATGATGTAACGCCGCACGATCTATAATTTATAATAGAAAATTTTCGAGTGCATATACGCATACATGGATTATTATTATTTATAATAAATATTATACATATATACTGTACAGAAAGTATATAATACTGAGCCGCGATACGCGCCACGTGCAAAAGTAATGCGCGCAGCGTTTGCATATGTACCATAGAGAACAACCGCGACTGCGCACGACCAACAGCCAAGCCAGTTTGCCAGCCAGAGCCGCAGCTCTGTATAGTCGTGTGTTATTTTACGCGACACATACACATACACGCACACAAGTACTTCGCACCTGTTTGCGAAACTCTATATGCGCTGTAAACCTGTGCCCGTCGTATACACACGCACCGGCCAAATGAGCAATCTGTCCGCTTTTGTATGTTACCACTCGACGCGCTTATCATACTTTCGTCATCTGATCGCGGGCCCTGTGTGTTATCTCATTTCTTTCTTTCTTTCTTTCGTATTCTTTGTATGAGCGATTCTCAAAAAGTTTTAACTTTTATAGTACTGTAACGTATCTGTGGTAAATATTTATAAAATAATGCCAATATTTATAAAATCCACTTTCAGTACTTGACATGTTCCACTACCTACTTACATAGAATTCACTTTTAAACAAGGATATAAGCTCATTGGATATCGGAAAAGGTCTAAATTTAGACATTTATTCCGCGTACTGAAGACAATTTTAAACTCGTAAACGTCATTAAAAATAAAACCCTTTGCTAAATGCTGTATCGATTTTTGTAAAGGCTATCCATCATTCAAAAAATGTGGTCTAATTTGATGTGCCCGTTGTTAACAAAAATATATTATGTAGAGCGTCAGTTTCGCGTTTTTATAATTATCGGGAGCGCAAATTATTCGTCCTGAAAAGAGGACCAATATATGTGACCTCGATAATAAGTGTGCCACTTATAGCAGTTAAATTGTGGTCTTCTATAAATAAAGTGATGTCGATACACCCCTCGTCTAACCGAAATAATCATTTTTTCGTAGCCCTCATAAATAACGGTAAATAAGGTGTAATGTGATTATTGCTCTTTTTTCTATATATACATTTCTTGAGCTAATTCAAGTGGGGTGGGTTTAACGAAATCCAGATTAATTTTGAAAAAAATTGAATATGCACGTGCATAAGCATACAGTAAAACAAAAAAACTATTTTCAATTGTTATTCGGGATATCTAGAGCAGAAAAAAATAAGGGTAGAAAATGTGCCTCGGCATTGAATTTCGAAATTTGTTTTAAGCTAAAAGTTAAAAGTTCGTTAAAAGTTGATTGACGAGCTTGTTTTGGGTCAGTTCAGCTGAAGTGATATTTTTATTATATCTATAATACTCTAGTAGAAATGTTAACCATAAATTAGCTATTTTTTCGTTAACCTTATGGCTATAAGAACAATAATATTTTGCTTTTATTTCATGATTATGTGTACCAATTGAAAGTAAATTTTGGTATTCACATTCGACGGCATTGATATTTCAGCTACTAGTAATAATTTTAGGTGCATTGTGGTATTGTTAGATATTGATTTTTATTAAAAATGCTTCCATTTGATTAGCACATATCGTTAATTTTCTACTAGGGTAAGTTACATAAATATATAGGTCACTCGGTCGCCTAGACGACTCTCTCAACTTCGGTAAATTATATAGTTTGCTGCTATATAATATACACATTGTGTCTTTTTAAAAACGCGCTCAAGTATATCTACATATGTGCGTTTATATACAAACGTACGTTTTACACGGGTTTTCGATAATTGGGGCGCGTCTGCGCGTTTAAAGGAATACTACTTGAGTGATGGCGAAACGCGCACTGAACTTAGCTGCCAAGCGAATCAAGAATTTGAATATTTCGTTGATATAATTTATGAGAAGAGACTGGATGTGATCGTGACATTAGTTATGTTCCGTGCGCCTCTTGAAGGAATCGCGTTCCACGCCGATATGCTTTGTTATACGTACGTGGCAATTAAATAATAAAAGTGTGAAAAAATATGCGACGAGCGGGACGCGAAAACCCACGGACCCGCAGTTTGTAGTCTCTCGCTCAACCTGCACGGAGCTGTTGTTCTTTTTGCTGAGCAGATTATATATTCAAGGGACGCGAATTATGGCGAATTATCCTCTATTTAAAAAATGGTGGCCGAAAGTAGTGGCTCAATTATCGATGTGATTGCGGTTATATTTGAAAAAAGCGCGGAAAATTTGAATTTTTTTTAGAGTGAGAAGTTTGCTATAGATTTGAATTTTTAAATACAAGTATTCATACAGATTTACTAAATAATTAAAATGGAATACAAACAATTGACTGTTTTTTGTTTAAAAACTGTATGTATAATTATTTTATCATTTAAACCAATTAAAGCTAAATCACAGTGCAAAATATAGCGTTCACAAATCCCTCAAAAACAAAATAGTACGCTCGCGAGGCGCGTCTGAATTTGGCTACATATATAGTTGTGGTAAAACTACGACGTACCTATACGCGGCGGCCATCATGTATACATCTCGGGCATAAGAAGGACCGCAGAGCGGCGGTACCACATAAAAGGATCCTTTCTGTTAATTTTCGCGCGTTTCTCATTATACCGCGCGCTCTCGCGGTTATTAAATTGTCGGTAACAGTGTATACATAAGTCTAGCACAGCGCAGGGCAAAAGTGAGCTATTTTTTCGAGATACTACGCGCGAGCAGAATGAGAGAGAGAGACAGAGGAGGCGAAGAGGGGCAAAAAAGAGAGCAAAGTGGAATAAAGTGCGACGCTGAAAACCGTAATTTTATATGCAGCGGGGCAAACGCGGCCACTCGCGGAATACCATAGCATGTTTAGCCTCGCTTCTCCTTTCCTCTACGCTACACGACTGTATATATATACTACTCTTTTCCTCGACCCTCCGCACGCGCGAACACAAAGGTATTCGCCCCGCAAAAGCGTAATTCTTTTACTTTACGCGAAGCGTTGCATTTCTGTTTGATGTAAACATAAAATAAAAAGCGCAAGAGAGTATGGCTATATATGGGTATATAGGTGTGTGTGTGTGTGTGTGTATATGCGTAGCGCCTGTGCGCGAGAGGTTCATTCAATTCGTTTTATACTACTTCATTTCTTTTTTTTCTTTCCAAGGAAAGTAAGTATTGCCCGCGTGTATCTCGAGGGAGGAAGAGAGCATGCGCGCGCGGCATGAATACACCTTGGTCTCGGGAGAGGTCTCGGAAAAATTAGAGAAAGATTCTCTACGTATCTATATACCGTGGGTTATGTACATACCTCAGATTCGCTTTTGAAAACCGTAATTTTTTCTTCCCACTCCATTCTGTATGTCACATATCCCTCAGTTTCGCTTTTGAAAACCGTAATGTTTTTCTTTCCACTCCATTCTGTATGTCACATTTTCCTCAGTTTCGCCATAATAAATATAGCTTGTTATTAGATTTTTTTCTTGGAAACGATGATGGAGTCTAGTTTCTTGGCAAATAAATTGGAAGATTAAAAAAGAGGTGGGCAGAGAGAGAGAGTGAGAGGAGCTATAAAAAATTGTTTTCGTTTCCACCAGGGCTACTTGTAAATGAGCTTATTAGCTGAAAAATGATGATAACTTATATTAGCCGTGCGAATTCTATTTTCGCGGAATTAGTAAGCTCTTCTACTTTCAGTTATAATAACTTTTTAACAAGCTTTGCTTGCGCGTACACGCATGTATGTATACGCGCGCTAGCTCGTTGAGTATATATCAAAAAGAATTCCGCGATGATAGGACAATAGCGCTCAGCTCGCGCGCCTTATTAAAAACTAAAAGCTTTTTCCCGACATAATGACGTAACGCAATAAACAGAGGAGTTTAAAAATGTGTTAGCCCGCGCTCAGCGTGCGGAATCATGTGTGGCTCGTTCCTTTTACGCCCTGTAAATATACATGTATACTTATATAGTATACAAGTGCATATACGTGACAGAATATGCAGAGAGAATATTGTAACGAAAATTCGTTGATATAAAAGTGAGCTACCGAGCGCATCAGAGCGAATGTAATATGAAATATACTTGGTGTTGTTGAAGAAATTTCAAAGCAAAATGCGATTTGAATATAACCATTGTTGTTTCCCTCTTCTCTCTATCGTAATATATGCTATGAATGAAATCTCCTTTTTTCATATTTAACTCGATTTTGCGAAAATCTCTACGTAAATTCGATAAAGTACAGTCCTATTGCTTCAACTTGCTAAAGAATATTTAAGTATATAAATTATGTAAATTTTGGTATTATACACTATTAAAGTATCAGGGGTCTTGGCAACTGCATAACAGAATATTTAACCGATACTTTAAAATGCTACTTATGCTATATATATACGACTCAAAAGGTTCCTTGCCCACCGCTCGATGCTAAAGCTCTCACCGTGTCGTTCAAAATAATTGCAATAAAGAGACCGCTGCTAACTGAATTAGCAGAATGCTTTCTCAACGAGTATCTTCAATATTTTTATGACATTTTTTTATCGAACATTTTAATTAAAAATCAGTTTTAAAGTTGAAACAGTATTAAAATTCGCGTTTCAATTAAAAATTTATAAAATCGTTTTAAAAAATCGCATCTTCGAGATCTACTGCCGAAAAAGTTATTTATAATTCGTAAAATTAGTTAATTTCTCTAAAAAGTACCTATTTTTTCAAATCCGCATTTTTAAGTCAACAATAATAACTCGTGAGTTGTTTTAAAATACATAATTTAGAAGGAAATCAAATGTATTTAAATAATATCGGTCTCCATTTTGCATATCTTTCGAAC
>UXGD01002033.1:0-29047 GCA_900474315.1 Torymus auratus
TTTTTTTTTTTTTTTTCCAAGTAAAGATCATACATAGACAAGCAATGTCAATTTATACTAAGTAATAATAAGTACTATGTAACAAAATTTTCTTTTTACAGATATTTGAAGAATTTCTACAGTCCCTTGAAATACCAATAGATTGCGATGGAGATATTACCAAAGACAATGCAGACATACAAGAAGAAAAAATTGAAAAGTCTGAAGATGTATCAGAAGACAAGGAAAAAAGTGAATCAGCAGATAAATCTGAAGCAGATAACGAAAAGCAGGATGAAAATGCTAAGTTTTCATTCATTAAAAATCTGGGGGGGTTAACGGTACTGCTAAGATGTAATCGAAAAGAGGACTTGATGATGCACATTACTGGAAAAAATTTGAGTACTGATTTAATAGACAAAATCAAAGAGCTATTTGAAACTGGGCCTGGAAAAGACTGTAATGTCAAATCACTTTATTGCAAGTCCATTACGAAGTATGTAAACAAATCTCTTATTGTTATACATCAATTAGATAATCTGTTAATTACATTTTTCCAATCTTTATGATTATCTTTTTTTACAAACATTTTTTTAGGCAAGACGGCGTAATAAGGACAAATAATACATTTTTACTTGGATCTGAAACTCTAGATGATACAGTAGGGTCTGTCAAAGTTCAACTAGCTCCAAAAACTAGTGTATGGGCTAATTTGGGTGGTGTCGAAGTTTTAGCAAATGCTGTCTCGGAATATTTAAATCCTACACCAAATACTACTATAATAGAAGTTGGTTGTGGCACAGGTCTTATAAGTTTATTACTAGCATCTGTAAGTATTATTACTTTAATATAAAAATAAAATAATAGATTTATAATTTAATTTAAAATTTCCTTTTTTTTCTTCAGAAATGTGAGCAAGTTATAGGCCTAGATATACAAAAAGAAATTGTAGAAGCTGAAATTGCATGTGAATTAAATGAAATAAAAAATGCCACATTTTTAACTGGAAAACCCAAGTTGGTTATGCAACAAATTGAAAAAACTATTGGAGAAAACAAAGCAGTAGCAATTCTAAACACTAACAATACATTTGGTCGATGTAAGTCAAATAATTATTATCAAAGCAATTTTTTTTTTATTTTTTTTTTTTTTTTTTAATTAAATGGTCCAATCCAAAATTAAAATTTTAACCGTGAATTGAACTTTGACTAATTTATGATTCAACGTTTAATCGAGAATTAAACTTCAACGAATTCCCGATTCAAATCTTAATAGGTAATTAAACTTCGACTAATTAACAATTAAAAGTTTAATCTTCAATCCTGACTAATTGTCACAATTCAAGTTTTGAGTAATTCATTTTACGAAAATTTAAGCTTAAAATTTCATTTGAATCATGACTACGTGAATTGAATTAGTTTGAGTTTAATTCACGACTCAAATATGAATCGTGAATCAGTCGATGTTATTCACGGATAACATTTGAATTGTGAATCATTCGAAGTTGAATTGATGATTCAAATATGAATTGTGAATTCGTCGAAATTTAATTTACGATTCAAATATGAATTGTAAATTAGTCGACGTTTAATTTACAATTCGAATTTGGATTGCGTATTTGGTATTTGAAATAGTACATTTCGCACGGGTGCGAAAGTATATCATTTACCTTATGTGACGTTTTTCACGTGACTACCATACATAACAACGAAAAGTCACATAAGGTAAATGACCTACTTGCATACTATAGTCTCAAACTGTATTTTACACCACAAGCGCCAAAAAAATATCAAAGTTATGAGTTTGAAATTAAAGTGGTCTAAATTGATTTAAATGTTTACAACCCTACTCCATGAATCAATATAGAACTTGAATAATTTTTATTATCTTTATAATATTTTATAGCTCTTGAAGTCATCACTGCTCTTAGAAAGATTAGTACTCTGGCTAGAATCGTTGTTATTACAACTTTGACAAAGCAAGCCATTCGATCAATTTTAGAGTTGTCACAACCAGCTGATGATGTTTATGGAAATCCATTTATGCCTATAAAAGCATGCATTGTAGATACAGCTCCAAGAAGTTATCAATTTGAAATAGTTATGTCATTAGAGCGTAGAACGATGCGTAACATCTTGAAAGTCTCTCCGGTTGAAGGTATGAAACCTGTAGGACTTATCAGCAAGTCTAAAGCAGCAGCTCTCAAATTTAATGCTGGTATTTCTACGGCCCCAATTTTCAAGAAAGGTGTGACTGGAAAATTCGTAAAAGGCTTTAAACCTGGCTATGTTCCAGGCAAAAAGTTTTTCCCTAATCCAAATTTTAATCCTGCAAATAAATTCCAAGGTAAAAGACCTTTTCCTGGAAATGATGTTGGAGGGTATCATCCTGGTGCCAAGAAGTTTAAACAATTTGATAAACCTTGGTTAGGTAATTATTACTTTCTACCTTTTAATATTTAAAAAATTGCTGTATCATATACTTGTTTTTAAAAATCGTTTTTGAATTATTTTCAATAAATATATTAAAATCGTTTGTTAATTATTTTTAATAAATATATTTAAATTGTTTGTTAATAATTTTTAATGACTATAGGACCAAATATTCGTCCTAATCCAATGCATGATAAAAAAGGACGTGATGGAGATCTGCGAGAAAAACTATCTAGCAATAGAGTTGAACCGACAGCTATAAACCATGAAATACAGGAACAAAAAAAAATTCTTGATGCAGCCAGAGAAAAATTAACAGGTGTTACCACATCAGTTGATGGTGAAACTGTGAAGAAATTACAAGAAATGCTAAATCTTGCTATAGAAAAGACAAATAAACTTCAAAGTCAATTACCTCCTCGATCAGTTTGGGATCGAATAGCTCCTCCAGATTCTGGATTAGATGAAGAACAATTTAAATCAAATCCCCCTATGAGAGGACGACTTGTAAAAGAGACGGGGCCAAAGGAAATCATAATTACTACTTCAAATAGCAGAGATTATGAAGATTCAGGTCCTCCGCCGAAAAGTAAAAAATATGATAATGTGCCACCTTTGGAACCTAATTTAATAATGCCAGTTGATAAACCAAGTCGTTTCAAAATGACTCAATCAGTTCATCAAAAACCAACCAGTGCACCTTATCAAAAACCTGGCGCTAATCGTTTTCAGGGAGGAAATTATCGTAAACAGGACAACCAAAGTGCAGGTATATAATAAATCAGTAATACTTATAATTTAATCATTTTACAACTAATTTCATTTAATAATGTAAAAATATACCTCTTAGATTAAAAGTATCGTTTACATTTTAAATTTAAACATTTGTTACTTTGTATCATGAAACTCAATCAAATAACCTTTTTTTTTTTCGTTTAGACCCTTGGAATCGTAACAAACAGCCATCGTATGAGCGTCACAATGAGCTTCAGGATACATGGAGTCGCCCTAGTCCCCCTCGTCGAGAATCTCCACCTCGACATATTATGAGGTCACCACCGCGACAATCACCCCCTCGCAGACCTATTTCACCAGCTAGACGACCAGCGTCCCCAGTAAGACGTCCGATGTCGCCTCCAAGAAGACCCGTCTCGCCAGCGTTCCGACAACATTCCTCAAGAAATATGGCCGGTGGTCGACAAGCTTCGCCACCCCGACGACACAATTCACCTCCAAGACGACCTATATCGCCTCATAATTACAGAGGCTCACCGCCAAGACAGGTGGCACCTACTAGACAAAAGTCACCGCCACCGAGACGTTATGCGGACGAATGGGATATACCCAGTCGAGGCGCTGCTGAAAGTGGATGGAATAAACAAGAAAAAGAAATAAAAACAGGATGGCAGCAGGGTCCGCCTACTTCTTCTTCAAGTTGGAATCAAAGGTTAGTTCAATCGTTAAATAGTAGTTTTCGTCACTAGGGCGTAAAGTTAAACTTTATGCACCTAATGATCGACACTCACGAGGGTCAGCGCAGCCGGCCCGAGTGTTGGGCGATCACGAGGTCGTAAATATTTCGCCCGCATGGCAAACAATATTTTTTTATAGTATGAGTAAAGCACGTCGTCGCATCGTTTGAGTGTGTAAACTTGAATTTTACGCACAGTATGTATGAGTAAAGCGAAGCTTTACGCACACTGTGTGAAATTCAACTTTACGCACTGAAAACAAGGCGAATCGACGTTTTTTACGCATACTATGCATAAAAAGAATGCTTTCTATTATTTTTATTGAATTTAAATTTAATACAGTATCTATACCAGTATAAATGTGATACTAATGAATGAATTATATTTTGTTTTGATAGCAGCAGCAATAGATATCGTCCAGAAAGTGATAAATGGGATAACCCTGGCTCGAGTTCTTGGAATAGTAAAACTATACCACCATCTTCGCAAAGCAGTTCTAACAACCGATGGAAGGGTTCTAGTAATGCGGCTGGTGGTAGTAATTGGGACGTAAAGAAAGATAATATAATAAGAGAGCCAGTCAGACTTGAACCAAGGCATGAGATCAGACATGAACAGCCTAGACATGAGCTGAGACATGAACCGAGACATGAACCAAGACCTGAACCGAGACATGAATCAAGGCACGAGCCGAGGTGGGAACCCCCAGAAAAGCCATTCCGAAACGAAAAAGACGATTGGGGCGATTTGCCAGAAGATGCTAGAGATCCATGGGGTGACGATCCACCAAAGGAAACCCGTTGGGGCCAACAGAGTCAATCAAACCCGCCTTCTTGGTCCTCTAGAGATAAACCTAGTAATGATAGTTGGTCAAGTAAACCGAGTTACCCAATGAATAACATGGGAGGTGGCAATGGAGGCAGCGGTGGTGGAATGGGTATGGGAAATCCCAATATAAACATGGGAATGAATATGGGCATGAACATGGGAATGAATAATCCTAATAAGTCATTATGGCAGGGACCACCACAACAACAGCCTAATAGGAATACTAGCTGGGTGTCAAATAACTGGCAAGGCGGTGGTGGTGGTGGGGGTATGGGGGGAGGGCATGGAATGGGAAATCCTTTATTAGGAAACCAAATGAACAGCTGGCAGCCACCACAACAGAATTTCGGGAATTTCCCATCCCGACCATTTAATAGTAACCCATTCATGGGTTCCAACAGGCGTTAAGATATTTACTCTCGCCTCTTATAGTTTTGAACTGTATTAAAACTTTTTACGGATAGGAAAATGATAAAGAAAGCCAATTGTAAACATTTTATTTTATGATTCTGCATTAGTTGAGTAATTATTACTGCGATAACTTAGGTGTAAGTTGATTATTTTTGTCACACTTTTCACAAATTACATTTAATTACATAATGACGAATTTCATCTATTTTAAGTCTTAAAAAAAGTACATAATGTACCAATATGTATTTTTCAAAACTTATGTAATTCTGTACTGAAATGAAATAAATTACGAAAGTATCAAAATTTTATTTCATTTCTCAAAACAAGTTGCTGTTGTATACTATATAAATAAACATAACATAAGCAATCTTTTTATTATTATTTATTTTGAATCATTCATTTTTTTATTTAAAATCTATCATCGATTTTTTTTTTATTTAAAAAATGTACAACCTTTGTGTTTTGTCGATAAAACAGGATCATTAAGGAACGAGGACTGCCATAATATACCGCTGGTTACCGTTCCAAACTCCGAAATCGGTGTATAGGTAGGTATGTATGTACATGCATACATACATACATTACGTTTGTAAATTGTGCGGTACACGATTATATATTGCGTATATATTTACCTTCGTTTTATAATATGTACTGAGAGTTTTAATATTGATTATAATTAAGGATTTTTATTAACGCATGACTGTTTATACTTGCTGTAAAATGATGCTATCAAGGGTGAGAATATAAAAATATTTTGTAAATTGAGGTTAGAATTGATTCAATGTGTATAATTATATTTATTTTAACATTTTATCTTTTCTACAAAATTAAGTTGCTATTAAGTATCGTGTTAAAGAATATAATTTTATTTTAGATTTTTAATAAATTTCCTAATGTAACATTAACAAATGTTCAACAAAATGGATTGATGTCCGTTTTATGTTCTAAATCATTTTCAAGTGATGTTCTATCTACAGAAACAGTAAGAATTCAAGTATCTTATGATTACCCTTTATATATTCGTACATTAATTATAATTCACTATTTAAGGTTAAACCAGATAAATTATATAAAAAAATAGAAGTTGAAGTAAGAGGAAATGATAAGGCTGTATTACAGAGTTACGGAATTTTTACAACAACGGCTGCAAATCATTTAGGCATTACTGTTGCCGGCAAGTAAGAATAACTTTAAATATCTTTATCATTTTATTTTCATGTTAAACATAAAATAACAAAGGTAATTTTTATATCAGTTATGCACCTTACAAAGCTGTTCATGAGCGTATGACACTTCTGAAATCCAAACATGTTCATAAAAAGCATAGAGTTCAATATGAAATAAGAACATATTATAGATTTTTGAATTTCTTAAGACTAACGGGATCAACAGCTGATACCTTTTTGGAATACATTCAGAGAAATTTACCAGAAGGTGTTGCAATGAAAGTAACGAAGGTAAATTATGTACATTTATTTTAAAAAAGTATTACTTCAATACAATGAGTATAGAAAATATTTATTGTATGATGATGTGTATGAATCGATGAATACATCCTAGTACAAAATTAGTTTTTTTATTCTCAATAATCTTTTTAATTTTTACAACGTCATATTTATTACTTTCAGACCGAGATTCAGAGACTACCAGAGGCTGTTAATACACCACCTAGTTAAAATAACTTCGATCTTATGTAAGAGTTCTAGATTATAATTTTTTTTCGTTGTTACGTTTTCCACCAAATGAACTGTATATAAATAAATATCAATAAACTTATTGTACATTCTATCAATGATGTAAAGATTGAACCATAATTATTGGTGCATCAGTATCTAAGTTTCTAGCTGAACCATTTCTATCTAACTCAGGTAAGGGATCTTTCTTTTTAAATGCTTTTGGTACATCCTTATGTATCGCTTTAACATCAACAGTTCCAAGTGGAGTATCTGTTGTGCTTTTGTCTGCTAAATGACGACCTTTTGGTCTAATGGGTCTGATGCGTAACCTTCTTTGTTTTGAATTGTCAAGTACTAAAGATGCTGAAGCCAATTTTGATGCATTGGAACTTTCTGCCGCTAAATCTGCAGCATCATTTGTGCGATGTTTCCTGATTAATTGCGCGCTTGCTGTACAACTTCGTAAAATGAAATCTGATTCTGAAATTAAAAAAATTACTTAAGTGAAATGTATTTTCTAAACTTGAATTTAACTTAAGATTACTTATGTTTCAAAATTTTAGTTAAAAGAAAATATGGCTTCTGGGAATAACCACATATCTCCATTTTTCATAATCTCGAGAAAATCGAGTTTTTAGTTTCGCATCGATTTTTTAAATAAAAAAAAAAAACAAAGGGGATGAAATGTAACACTGCATCTATGAATACTAATCTAAATAACAGTTTTATTACTACAGTAGCTAGACCAAATAGCTTTCACGTCTTACAAGACGATTTTCATTTATATGGTTTTTCCGGGAATAAAAAGGAATTTGAGTGTAGTTATATAGTTTTTCTGGTCTCAATGGCAATTATCTTACTTTTCCGGTAACTACATTATATCGATAAATATCAACTATCGCTCACGGGAGCTTGTAGAAGCTGTTGTTTTCGTGTGTAAGGGCAAATGTGTGTACTCATTCTCTGCTGGTGCCGAGATTTTTTACATTATTATTCACGAAGACTTCAAAAACCGATACTATGATATTAACTATAGCCGCACGAATGAACATCTCTATTGACTTTATAAAGGAAGCTATAGTATATTTATTGTTGGTATATGTCGCTACTAAATAATAATAATAATAATAATTTAATACAGTTGAATAATGATAATGGAGCTTGTGTATATACATCTAATTCTAAGTTGAAAAACATGGATTTTATAGCCTTTTCCTTGTGTTTATTCAAGACAAGGAGTGCACTTCAGTTATTTTTGGCATGATTACTTGATAGAGGACTGTTTGAAGATAAGAAGTAAGGCATAAAACCTATTTTGACAAACATACTTATATGGTTTTTCCGGGAAGCCACAGATATTCAATATTTAATTTCAAGAAAACCATAAAATGATCTACTTAAAAATTGTAATAGTAATTAATAACTATAGTGAAATTCAATTTCTTCTATTATTTAATATCGCTTTCTTTATGACCCCACTTGATGGTAATCAGCGACGGTTATATATTTTAAATTTAAGTCCAAAATACATCAAATATAGTATGTAATGTGCTCAAATTCAAATTTATTGATAAGTTTATGAAATGTTATAATTTCTTTTATACTTTTAAGAAGATGCTATCTAAAACCACATAACTACACTTTCTTATACATATAGGTTTTTTAAATTATTTCAATTTTTTACTAACATTTAACTTACTACGAACTGGAAACAATTGAAATCATTTTAATACCGTCAGCTGAGACGTATGTACCAAAAAGGTGACAACTCGACGGAGCGCTAAGAAAACAGGTGACAACTGGACTGTGCGCTAAGAACTGGCAGGTTGTTTTTTTATTAAAATTTTAGTTGAGAACCGCCGTAGAAATTTGAAAATTTTTCATATACGAACTGTTTGAAACATGAAATTAAGTCGGTATTTCTAATTTTATAAACAAAATAAAAGATTTATTTTTCCACTAATTTAGAATTCACATTGTATATTTCAATTATGTTTTAATCAATAACATTAAGGTAAAAGAAATTTTTGTCTAGAAAATTTAAAATATATATTTTATTCAATGTTTCAAACCAATAGTATATACATTTTTTTTTTTAATCTTTTCAGCGATTCTCAACTAAAGTCAATGAAAAAAAAAATAAAAAAAAAATAACCCGCGAGTTGCCACTTTCTTAGCGCGCAGCCGAATTGAGGCTTTGTCCTCTCAGCCGACGATACGTAGTAACGTAGAAAATTAAAATAAGAAAAAAGATAACGTATTTATAATTGATTTTGAGTTATTGCCGTTTTAACATTAAATGCGTAAACTTTTATTTAAAATAATGTTATATAGCAACTTGTATGGCATATGAAATTTAAAATTCACGTATAATTTCACACGATATAGAAAACCAAAAGCTGGTATCACTTTATCGCGAAATCTTGTCGATGACTAAATATAAATTACCGTTACATATTTTCTTTCATTTGTCTCATCAATTTATGAGAACTAGTTCTGAGTTCAATCGAAAGTTTTGAACAGTAAAAGTAGGATGTTGGCTATTAGAAAGGTCAGAATGTATCTTTATTATTATATCTTACCTGCTCGTTTCGATCGAAAAATACGTCGTATATTTGCAGCATCACAGAAACCAACGATGACGATGATTCCTATGACCATTAAAATAACGTTTCGCTTCATCGTCCCGTTAACAACCTCTTTAAGGAATATTTGCAGTTTTGAGTATATCTAGAACATATTTGATGCTAATTAGTTCCTTATTATTGGTTCGTTTTTACTTCTCACGTATAATAACATATAAAGTAGAATCTACATATACGCAGTTAACATTTTGTCGCGAAAAATTGCACTAAAATATTTTTGCAAGAAATATTAGACTATTGTAATTTTTAGTCAAGTTTTATAATTAGCACAAAATCAAACATAAAATTTATGAAGTTTATTATACTACAAATATTCTTAAATCAAATGACATCACTATAATTCTATACTAGTTGACTACTCGCTCGTACACTTGTCTCACCATATAAGCATCATTCTACCTCATCTATACTATTTATTTCTCCACATAGATCCAAAATATATAATTTTATTCTACTATATAAATTAGTTCTACACCCTAATAACAAGACAAAAAAATGTATCACAATGCTCAACTCGTCAAATTAAAATACACCATTCTTTCATTATATTATTGTTATTTTGAAAATCACTTGTTCTAATTGTAAAATTATTTGTTAATAGAAAAAAAAATCAAATCCATATCATCAGAAATACAAAGAAGCAAACTTGAAGCAAATTATTCGAAATTAAAAATATCACCGCACATTAACGTTCACTCCTTCACACCTTCTAAAATTATCCCCCCTAAAATTCGTCCGACCAAAAACCACGCAAACAATATTTTTAATTCAGAGAACCACCCACTCATGTATTATTATATATACCTGCACGCAAAAGAAATATCGCGCGCGCAGAGAGCGCAGACCCGTCGCTGCAGACACAACAATCTAACTCCGTCCCGCGCGTGTATAGCACACACTCTCGCGTCAACCGTGTTTCGCGAAAAATAACAAGAAATCGCGTCGCGACACTCGAGAGATGTTCACTCTCGGAACAACAAACAGATCCAGCTCGATCAGCGGCGCGAGCCCGTGTGCCGTTCCTCTTCACCGGCGCGCGAAAAAAAGGCCTCGATCGCTCGCTTGCACGCGCGCTACCAGCGTTCTCCACTTCTCCTCCTGCTCCTCATCATCTCACCTCGTATTACACGCGCGTCGCGCTTTCGAAAAGCGCAGAAGGGCCGCGTGATGCGTCGAGTAACGGAGCGCGCGCGCACATCACCTCGGTCGCCACGCAGTTGTGAAATTGATAATCCATCGGCTGCATTTTCCATCTCTTTCGCGCGCTCCTGCAGAAACAATGGCTTTCGTCTATACCCGCGTGGATATTATACACGCGCTTGTATTGTATATAGGGCTTCCTCGAAAACCGGTTTTCAACCTGGCTATAATATATCCTCTCTATACCGCAGCATTGACATTGCGAGAGAGACGAGCAGCAACAGCAGCTCCTCGCGCGTGATGAGGGCAAAAAAGCGGAGAAAAATTTTCGAGATCGCGCGAGTGTACTTATGAGAGACGTGTATATACATTTAAAAAAAAGGTAAGTAGAAGGAGGGAGAGAGAGCGCGCGCGCGAAGCGAATAAGGGATATAATGCACCATAAGCACCTGTTCTTGCGCGCTTCGAGCTCCGTTACAAGGTCGCGATGCGTGCAGCAGGTGATTATTGTCATTCCCGCGGCCGGCCAGACGTTAATGCACACGCGCGCGCGCGCGCGAGTCGATGGAAAAATGATTAGCCGTAACTCTCTCGCTTGCTCGTCTCTCTTTCTTTGAATTATTTGCTTGCAGCAGTAAACGATCGGCCGGAAAAAAAGACCGGCATCAGAGGCATAAGAAGAGGGCCGCTCGTCCCGAGAGAGAGATTTCTCGTTGTTTACGCGCGCACCGTACTTTTTACCGGATGTCGTGGATTTCTCGAATCTCTCAAAGTGCTGAGACGTCGAGGCCGCGCGAAGACCAAATTTTTTTTCGCCGCGGCCGTGAGAACGATGTGTTCGCTGCCGCGAGCTCGTCATTTGGTTATACGGCCGAGAGTTTGATGGTGTCTGCTGCTGATGCTGCCGTCTCGTTTCTTTGAGAAATTAAGCCTTTTTTATTTTACGATGGCGCACACGCGCTAAAATGCTGATTAGATACGTTATGCTTCCGAGCCGTCTAATTCGATCGAACGTTTGTGCAATCCATCAAGACGCGATATACGCGCGGCCTCGTAAGGCCATCGCCTTTGGCAACGTTATAGATAAAACGGTCGGGCCTTTTTAGCGCGGCCGAAATCTCACACGCGCTGTATTTATTTTAAAGTGTGAACTCATCATACTCTCAATTTGGATGGGTGATTTTACTCTTTTTGCGATTTCATTTTTATATTTGTTTTTTTGTTTTTTTGTTTTTTTTTTCATTTTTTTAATTGTGAGGTGTCTTGATACGCAAGATGAAGTCAACGTTGAATAAAGGTAATTCGAATGAAAAAGACCAGCAATTTTTCGTTTAATTCAAAAAGGTTTTAATGATCATTATGGTTTTGTATACTAATATAAACATGTTTTCAGTTCCATTAATTACTTATCGTCGCTATAAGTTACAAATAAATCATTACAGTCAAAACAAGCACATAATGCTGTCTTAGAGGATATTATAGAAATATTTATTAAAACAAGACAAGTCTTGTCCAAATCTAAGTATGACAGTTGTCGATGAAACGTCATTAGGCACTTCAATCAATCCAACGGTCCAATGAATGTATATCCTAAAAGTCTTATAGACACTTATAAAGAACGAAGAGTAGACTTTTATATATGTAATTACGTTCGCGAAATAAACACACTGTGTGAATTAATATAATCGAGATCTCAATCCAACGACCAGACTCGGATGTAATCTATTTCCAAGGCAGTCTTGGCTCCTTCGTCCTGCTGCCAGGTTGGCAGCCACTTGTCTTTCGCTTGCCAAAAGCGCAGCATCGCCTGAAAACGGAGAGCGATAAATTGGAATATGAATATTAGATCGACGGGTCTCGCTCGCGCGAATTCGATTTGCTATATTATATGTGTATATACCCCACCTTTGCATTTACGTTTCTCCAGGGCTTTACGTAAGACTCAGTCTGCGTCTCATCCGGGAAAACGCGAATGCCGCCAACTCCTAATCCGATGGAGAGATAAAACTGAAAGTGATAAATTTTTTTTACTGCTCAGCGCGCATCGTGATTTTGAGGGCAAATGTGTATAGGCACGATCCTTGTATTGTGAATAAACGTGGGGTGTAAATCGGGATATTTTTCCTTCTAAATTTAGTTTGAACGATCTACGTACGGCAATGATATATTCAAAGTTGAAGAAAAAGCTATTTTTATTGGGAAGGTTTTCCTGATAAAATTCTCAAGCATCGATTTTTATCCTTAACATTGACAATGTATTAAAAGTTGCATATGTGACATTGGATGGCGTAGTAAAACCAAGATTTTATTCCGCGAAACGCGCAATCTGTCAACGAAGGAAAAATAATAAATTTTATTGATCGTTTCGTAATAATATGTACGCGCGTAGTACATGCGCGAAGATGTTTTCGTTCATTTGATCTAATACATTAAACATTTTTTTTTTCTATTAACGAGCTCTTCCAACTCGTAAATACAATTATAAAGATGTATATAAACTCAACAGTACTTTTATACTTGATGATAATTATGATGAATTTAGAAAAACAAACTCGTAAAAATAAGTAACTTGAGAGAGATTAAAAGCTGATATAATCATAAATATAAAAAAAACATGGAAGTAGAATTTTACACGCGTGATGCTGTTAGACGCGTAAGGATATATAATAGCTTTTCTTTTTTGCTCATCAAAACCCATATTATTTTAAAAAAACTTCAACATTTATATATATTATATTTGACCTTGATCGTCATAATTTCAAATCTATACGCATTTGCTAATGCTGTATGATTTCACATAATAATTATTACCAAAAAAAATTACTTTACCGTCTAAACCACCAAAGCCTCACCTTATCATTAAAAGGAACTACACTGCGAGTAGCTTTCCCTTCCCTTGACCATCCGTCCTCCGTGGGTACCAATTTGCCGACGAGCTCGTTGTCCACCTGGAAAGTGAAACCCTTGTCGGTCCAAGTGGTCCTGTACACGTGGAAATCCTTGGGCCAAGGCTCGACAACGTTGCCCTTTCGCGAGACCAGCTCCTCCTGAAAATCGCTTTCTGTGCCGTTGGCCACACCGAAATCCAGCCGCCGGCCACCATAGTCTTCGCGCGAGTCGCCGATCTTGGTCAGGACGTAGTTGCCACGCGCGCGGCCCAGAATTACGCGCGCATTAGCGTATCGCGCGTCCACGCTCTTATACAGCGGTTCCAGGAAGATTTCTATATAGAGACGTTGTTTTTTTGTTATTGCTTTTGAAATACGTGTGCAGAATGTTTTTCTATTGTAAAAACAAATTAGTTGTTTTAGAATTTGTAATATATACTTTGCTGCTTATATTGCTGCTAGTTGGGTATTACGAAACTTTATATTTTTTTTTCTAAACGTTCAGTAGGATGAAAGTTCGATTACTAGTTAAAATTTATTGTAGCGTGAAAAAGCTTATAATTAAACTCACAAGTCGATTTTCTACTTGTTAATTCATCATGGAAATAGAATTCTGCCTTGTTTACTTATTTACATTTTAATTGCAATCCGGAGATTCCCACGTGTGTCAGAGTTTTTTAAATCTCCTCTAGGTACAGAAGTTCGGAAACTTTGTTTAGGATTTTATATTCTTCATGCATACAATATCAAAAAAATTGATTAAAAAGAAAATAAGTTTCGAGCAGCTTTACAAACTTGTTCATTTTTTTTTTTTTAATGAATTCGAATAATTAAGTTTTTATATTATACGTTTAAATTTCTATTAAACTTTTCGAGATTAATAAGTAATTACATAGAGAAATGTTATATTTATAAGCGTACGCGTCGTATTAGTAATTAATTTGCAGTCGGCACCCTGATTAACAAGAAATTTAATTAACATTTGATTCGATTCATGCACGCAATCGAGTTATGACATTATGCGTTAATTCTAATAATCGCCTTTTACTATTTTAATAGGTTGAATCCTCATTAATTTTTCAAATGCAAATGTGTATAAATGACTAATGAATCGGAGAATGCGCATCTCGAGAAGAAAAGGTAATTATAGATATTTATTTGAATGCCTTATCGATACAGATGCATACCGCGTCACTTTATTAATGCATATATTTTTAAAATTCCCGTCATCATGGGGAAATGCGGTCTTTCACCCGTTTCAAATCCGCTTCTTTTAGCAGCTGTGATTTATGTTTCTACGATCATCAAACATTGAACTGTGAATTTTAGGCGACTTTAAAATTTTACTCTTTAAACTGAAAACGTCTAGGGACATATCATTTCCTTTTGTCCTTTTTTGCGCTACTGTAAATTTTTTGTCCAAATAATTAGTAGTGTAAATTAAAAATTACTTTTCAATAAATTAATTTCAAAAAACGCTCCAAACAAAATTAATGCTAGATATTAAACATTCGGCCATACACTCGCTCTACGACATAGAACTACTTCACATATTTTAATGTAATTGTAAATTGTAATTAGACGAAAAACAACACAAAGATTAGAAGTCTAAAAAATTATAGCATTTTTTATTGCGAAAATCCGCCACTCCTTAAAAAAAAATGTTGTCTTATACCGAAAAAATTTGCGACAAAACGAAAGGACTGAGATAATTCTCGATATTTTTCGGAATATACTCACAGTAACCCATAAATATCAAAATCTTAAGTATTTTTGTTTTCAAGCGGTTGTCCATATTTAACGGTATTACTTAAATGTCGCACGGATATGTAAGCGTGTAAACGTAAAAAAGGGTATATACCTGGATACAGCCAATCTCCTTCAGGAAATTTAGCCCGAATTTCGATTGTACCGTAACGAAATTCGAAGTGATTTCTCGTAATCAGCTTAGCAGAAATAACAGGAGGAATAATGTGGAAAGACGATGCTTTGTGATTACACTCTTGCGGAATGCTACTGCTACAGCTGCGAAGGGAGAAAAAAAAAAGCGCTGTCAATGTCTGCATGAAATTTTAAGCCTCTGAATGTCAGGCCGATAAACGCCTTTTTTTTAAACGGGTTCTTAAAAAATAAGCTGCTTTTATTTTATAAAATAACTGTAATAAGGTATGCTGTTTACCGTTATTCCTTCGCCGCTTCTGCAATGTGCATTTTTAAGATTATTTTCAAAGTTTATTTCTGCGTCAATTAGTTGCATTTTATAACAAGGAAAAAGGCATGCGGTATTTTGAACTTTTACAGAAATATGCATTCATTCTATAACTGTAATATTAAAAGACTGCGCGATAACATATTTCTAGCTAATTACATTTTTATCGAAAAATATTGATATCTTAGCTTACCTAGCCAATCGTAAGTGACCAACATAAACTGAATCTTCTCCGTACGCATCTTCAAATAACCTTGGCTTTATAATAAGAGTGCCATCACTGATCCGCACAGTCTCTTCGTGCTTGTGATAAACGCAAAATTCGTATTCCTAAGAATAATACAAATATTTATCTAAACTTTTGGGCTCAATAAAAATATCTTATTATGGTTAATTTGGGGTATCAGCGTCTGGGATCAAAGAACCATGACCAGCATGATAACAATAACAGTATGTTATCATTGGGAATTTTTAAGAACTCGTCGCGCGTGGAAAATTTTTATATGCTAAATTTCAAACAAATCAGATTTTATTGCTACCTTTTAAATAACTATCATGACTTTTTTCCACAAGGATATAATAGTAACAAATCAATGAGAAAAAAAAAACTTTAAACTTACCGGATCGCCAGGTATTCTTATTTCCCTGCTCCAGCGCGAACTATCCAGCTTTGCCGAGTCGAAGTTTTCCTCAAATATTAGCCGACCTTAAATCACGCAATTAAACGCGTTAGCTTAGAGAGCCGAGGCGTCAATCCTTTAGAAACAATCGCGCCGTTAAATAACAATGTGAATAAATTACGTACCGGTCGTGGTGGCAGCCTGGGAAAACACGTTTCCCCGCTGCGAATTAATCAAGGCGAGGAGAATCGATAAAAGCACGATTCTGGCGTTTGCCTCCATCTTCGATGTGTACGAACGCCTCCTCTCTTGACTTTCATCGACGGCCGTATTCACCGATACTTCGCGATAGTACGGGAAAAGAGAGACAAAAATCATCCGCTCCGTATAGGGAGTAGAGGGGAATTCAAATTGGACGCGTATCAGTGATGATACGTGGAAATGTGTTACGTTGCCGGCCGAGTTTACGTATAAGCAGAGCAGAGCTCGGACTTATCGACCGGAGCTACTGTGCTGTGCAGCATGAGTACGTGTGTTTTCGTTCGCTCTCGCGGCTTTTGAAATCTCACCGTATGACCTCCACACATATGAGGCTCTCGACCTAACCAAAGTTTGATCAATAGTTTATCGAGTTAACAATAACGCGATGATCAGGGTGGCAACGAGAGGTTTGAGACTGAACGCTGCGATCTCGAGGTTTAAGGAGAAAGAAGCGAAAAAGACGTTATTATCTCAATGCAAGAATGGATGTGTGACATATACGAGAGGTTATGTTGTGACGTGCAGTGAAAATAATTTATTTACCAAAAGCATCACGCGGAGGAAAGAAGAATTATTTATTAACAAGTTAAACGCTGAGGCTCGAAGAAAACTATCTACAGAAGAGTAAGTAGCATTTATTTTTCACGGAACTGATAAAAAATAAATTGTCTAAATAATTTACAAATGAGTTTCATTGTTGAGTTATTTGACTTGTATACTTGTTTTCTTTATTGTTATGAACATTGTGGTTTACTGTTACCATCAAGTCTATTATTCAAGGCAGGCTTTTTATTATAGCATTGTACCTTGCAATATTCATTATGTTACAAACAAGTGCTTGAAGTGTAATTTTATTTGAACAATTAAGTCTTTCCTGTGTAAGGATAAGTAAGTATAGACAAACAATTACTTTCTAAGAATAAATCACCATAATGGAGATTACACCACAATGTTTGTAATAGAATTATTAATTGCACTGTTTTTATTTACTTTGTTTTTTTATTTTTAGAATCAAATTGGTTTCTACACATTTTATTTATAATTTTATTTTAGAAGTCTGCTGTCCATCAACTTTGAAAAAATCTCTACTGAAACCTTGGAATCTCTATCAGAATACTTTGATGAAATTATAGAGCAGGCTGCTCATTTACAGGATGCTGATGTATCTTGTGGAGTTAGTATTTTATTAATCAAATTTATTTCAAAAGCATTATATAAATTTATAAAAATTCATTATTTTATCATTTTTAGGATGGCGTACTTACTGTCAAATTTGGAAAAGAATTTGGAACTTATGTCATTAACAGACAGCTTCCCAATCTTCAGATCTGGTTATCATCTCCTAAGTCTGGACCTAAGCGCTATGACTTCATTGATGGCACCTGGATTTATAAACATGATGGAAAATCAATGCATGGATTGTTGAATGAAGAAATAGCTGACATTGTCAAATTCCCAGTTTCATTTGATAAATGTGTTTATAGTACCAAACAAAAATAAGTCTGAACCAAATGTTACTTAAATTTTATTTGTATATAATAAAACGGCTATTACTTTTTATTTAAACTTTTAAAAAATGCGTGAAAATATGTATATAATATTTGTAAATAAATCTTTGAATTTAATACACTTGAGAATGGGTTTTAAATATTTATCCTATAATCCTTCATTTAATATTCTATATGATCTCTATATACACATATATACCTTCATTATGTGTTATAATTACTTTTAAATGGTATGTATCTACTGTCATCATAACGCGAACCCAAATACTCGTTATTTTGTTACGAGAATGGTTCAGTAAATACAAAGTAGTAATTTATCATCATTTCACTTCAAACACTGAAAACTCACTTCAATATGTCGCCGCTAAAACAACTCCGAAAAACGTCATCGTTTCGTTAATCACTCAATCTATTGACTTAGCTGTGGAATCAATTCTACTCTCCTTGTAAATACCGTAATGAATATTTAATTTCGATTCACATTTTTGCAACGATAACACAGTGTCCATATATTACAATCAAACATTTACCAAATTAATTTAAATTCAATTAGGTTACAAACAATTTATTACTAATCCGTTTGCAAAATTCAAGCGCAAAATTAAAATCATGTTATAAAGTATATTAATTTCATAAATATAGTAACAGATAATTGAAAATATCGGTAAATTTTGAATTACTCAAAAAATACCAACAGACGAAATCGTGAAATGACCTTCCTATATTATAAAAATTTTAATTAAAAAAATTGCTTTCTTTTTTCAATAGGAATCACGTCATAAATTCAAACTTTAATTCATTAATCTTGCCTTACTAATATTCTTCTAAAAAGAAGAATTTTCTATACGTATACAACAGGAATAATGCATTGTATTTAGAAAAAAAAATCTTTTTGGTCACCAGGTCATCATGGAGATCATGGAAGACGGGAACTTGGTGGACCGGGTGAGGATCCTGCTACAGCGCGACATGCAATACTATCAGGTACATGTACACGCACGTATATCCTCGTGCCAATCATTCTTTCTATTCTAAAGCACCCCCACCTTCGATGATACACCCCCGTAATAAACATGCCCGCAAGTATACACACAGATCCGACGCCACATGCCGTATATATCCGCAATTTGGCCGTCGGCGCCCGTAAAACTTGCTGGCCGCGTCGCGCCCCATCGAAAAGATTGAAAAGACATTCGCGCCCACACTCGCACACGCAGCCACCACGTACGTGAATACAAGCATACGATATATATACGTTATAGAGTACCATTTCATAGTGCGCTCGCGCGATCCATCATAATCCGGCGAAAGGTTCTGACGGAATAGAAACGGCCGGTGCGGCGATAGAGAGGAAGGACGAAATATATACATTATAACGTCAAGCGCGTGCGGCGCTGATAAGCTCGATAAAGGCGATAAGGCTACGCGGGGAAATCGAACGGAACGCGTACGCGTATAATATATATATAGTGGAAAAAAATAGTATATATCCTCTATGTTATATTTAAATCGCCGACCTCTCCGACGCTTTTCACCATGTGGTTGAAATCCATATATGTGTGGTCAAATGGAGACGCACGCCGTGATTAACTGGAGGAGATAAGCCGGATTCGACGTGTCGGATGGGCTTTTGTTTACTTATTTAATTTCGCTCGCGTGTTCTGTGAATCTGGGTGCTATATGTATGTATATACGTGTGATGATCAATCGATGACCGTATAAATATATATATTTGTTGATATATTGCCGGGAATTGTTTCGCCATATAAATTATGCGATGATACGATTTCTATGATTGTATATATGTTTTAGATGCTCGTTAACACAAGTGAATATATGTACTACATACGTGTGTATCGGATATCGGTATACCCGTTAAGTGCACTTTATAATTCTAGTTATTGCGAAAATTCAAAATAATCGTAATCATTACAGGTAATTTAATGATTATAATAAACCAATGATAAATTATCGTAATGCGCATGAATTTTATGATTCTAAAGCACGCGGTGTATTAATGAGCTTACATATACTTTTAATATATTTACGACGCATTAACACACATTGTCGATTAAAATAATGCAGGTCATTATTTGAGAACGCGGGAAGTGCATAACATTTTGCATGAAAATTCGTCCACAATAAATTATGCATGAAACAACATTGTTTTTATTTATTTAAATGAGAATTACAACTCCAAGTCACAACTGTAATTATGCAAATTAAATTAACGAAATGTTACATATACATATGTGCTTGATGGAAATTTCTCATACACCCTGCTCAACATAAGTGCCATTATTTTCGGCAAACTAAGGTGTCTTGTATCACATGGGTTAACTGAGAAGACTGGCTATAGTGTAATCTCGCAAACTAAGCGACCAAGAATCATTTTGACTTATATTATTTATCTTATATATGCCGCGACACCATTTTGAAGTCATTTCAAAACCTGCAATAAAAATCTATACATAACTATTATTATTATTATCATATATAATAAACATTCACTACACAAAGGTTTTTGTAAAAACTCGATGATTCATACCGTCTGAGAAATATACTGCAATTCAAAGCAGTTGAATCGTAAATTTACATTCAGCGCGCTTCTTCCTCCAAATTATACCCCATTATTTTCATACCTTCCTTACTCTCAATAGCGCCGCGCGCGTCCTCGTACACACTCGAAATCAAAAATACAAATCGCGGATAATTCACAAAGCCATCCACAACAACACTCTCTGCCATTACCATCACCATAACAACAATAAATATTCCTTTCCACTACACAGGAGATGCAGACTGTATTACGGGAGCCGCTCTGCGTGCGCGTGAGTGGCGGCAAATTCGACTTTCCCCGGCACGCCTCGTTCGCCGCGATCAAGATCGTCACCTGGTGGGAGGCGGAGTTCCGCGCTGCATTCAGACGGCCCTCCGGTCTGAGCTGGGCGAGCGCAGACGCCGCTGGGGCTGGTGAGGACGGCGAGGTCGTCAAGCGTACCCAGCCGAGCGAGTTCATCCTCCTCGTCGTCGAGACGTCCGAGCAGCTGCTAGGTGGGCGGTATATATAATACGATAATCGATTTGTAGAGACTTTGTTGCGTTGGCAAAATGCGATCGGGGCATCATTAAAAGTTTCATTGCGCGGGTTGCAAGTGGCTTTGCGGATTTATCCTAGCCGTTTTTTTATCGCGCGCGTGGCTGAAACAGGTGGGTGGATTGGTGTAATGAAAAATTGGAGGATATAAATCTAGCATATACCTATTGCAGTATTGAATTTTTTTCTTAGAACTTGTAGATTTACTTTTGGCGTTGTTGACAGACTTCAATTTGCGTACAGGAATTTTTCTGGAAAATCGAAGCGCTTTTGTTTATGCACAAATCAAACGCATTCGCGGAAAAAAATCATTTAACTTTCGCTTCTGGTGAAAAAATTAATTGACAAAGATGGATTAATTCTATTATTGCTATTATAACGTAAGCTGTGTACCCCAGATATAAAAATCGCAATCGCTCCCTGAATTTACTCGCGATACACGACAAAGACACACACGGGGCAGGTAATTTAAATCGAAACACCGGCTGAAATGTATGCTAACGACAAAAATTAAAGATCGATAAAAGCTTGGATATGCTTCGCTGTTCGTGGAAAAAAAAGTCATGCATACGCGCGCGCGTGAAAAGAATAAATAAATATGCGCGCGTGTTAAAGCAATAAACTTGGCCTAAATGAAAAAAAAAAAATTGTACGTGCATGCATATGTAGAACACCTGCACACGCTGATACAGGAGTCGCTGGACCACGCGGACTTGACGGTGCTCACGGCTACGTTGGGAGCAGCGGCGCTGATACGCAACTGCCTCTGGTGCTACAATCAGCGCGCCAAAAATGAAATAAGCGAGCAGTCGAGGTAATGTGGAGAAGGGGCGGGGAGAAACCACGTGAGAGTGCTATAAGAGAAAAAGAATTTTGAGTAATTGAAAATTTATACTTCTGTCCCTTTCGGAAAGATTTTATGAGTTACTATAGCAAAATTCTATAAACGCAATTTTTTAGTTTCAGTAAGTAGATAAATTTTTAATGCAAAAATCAAATGTTTAATTCTATTTTAATTATTTAGTGGTCCTAAATATTAGAGTGTCGAAATTCAAATCTATAGCGCCAATCCGCGTGCCTATTTTTTACAGGCCAATCAAATCAATCTTTAAATGCGTTTTTTAAAGAGTGGATTATATAATATTCTCTGCAATATTTTTTTATAATTTTTTAAGTATTTTGTTTGCTGTGTATCCACTCTTCACAAGTTTTGAATATAAAAGCTGATACTATCAATTATGTTTATAGAATATCAGATAATAGTTGTAGCGATCGTTTCTGCCTACGCTCATGACAATTATGGCCTTATTAAAATTAATGCAATAGAAACCCCTTTTGTCAAGCATGATAAATGTTATGTAATAACTAAGCTCCATAAACAATACCACTAATTTCAAATGCTCATATGGTTCTACCTAAAATCCGATAAATTTATCGGCTTAATCCTATTACAAATGCGTACTTCCGAGTAACTTTTCTAGATCATTAAAATTTTCAATTAGGTAATTTCTCATAATAATACGTTATAATAAAATATTGATGGTCATATGTTATATGACCATCAATGAAATGTACATCACTGAATGCTTTATTAACTTTGCATTATTCCGCAAAACCATTAGTAGGTTTCTTCTCTTCATTTACTTTTGTTTCTTTGCCATTTCCCTGCTTTTTTGTTCTCTGCTGCACCCACGGTAAAATCAAAGTCGGGAGCGACAAAGTTTTACGTCGCTCAAGCGTGTAACTTTCATATTTCCATTGAAAACACTGCACTGTTTTCGCGGTTAAACTCGTTTATTAGGACTTTGCGCTGAAGCGCCGCGCTTTGATCGTTCCTTTTTTTTCTTCTTCAAATCAGCTTGTTACGCTGCACGCTCTCACCTCGAAAAAAACTTTACGCGTAATTTCAAATTTATGTAGGTGGAGTAAAGCGCTGGATTTGCCACCGTAAGACCTTTCTTTCATTTTCTAAGATAAAAAAACGATTGTTGTAATAAATGACGAATCAGATCTTTGGAATATTATTTTAATGGTTCAGATTTTTACGGACTCCCTCGTAACCAGGGAGAATCTGAAATTAAAATTTTTCTCCTCTGTGGCGACGAGTAAATAAAAGAAAGGTCATAATTATAATAAGATAACAACAAAATATATAAATAAAAATTATAGATTTCTTGTAAATATAAATATTTTTACATTGTTATTTCTAATATTTGCAGTGCTAAGATTAATAAATGTTACCAGTCGTACAACGAAATGGCAGAAGCTGTTGCCGAGAGACTTTTGGATTTGCACTGTCGACTTATATCGCTTTATATTCTGAATGAAGCGGATTCTCTGAACTGGCAAAGTCATCATTCCTTTTTCGAAAAGGAACGATGTTCATATGTAATTCAAATGTGGTGGCTTTATATGCAAGGTAAGTAATCAGTTTGTTCTCTTGAATCATTTTGATCGAACAAAACTCGTTTTTCACGTATAACAAATTAGGCTATATATTAATTACATAAAAAATAATATTAATAATTATTAAGTAAAAAATGTTTAATGATTCCCCGAAAGGTAGTTAAATGCCAATTAAATTTCAAAAGTTCAAAGAGTTGACAAAATATAAACTCAACGAAAGAACAATCCGACCACTTCATCAAAAATTCAAACTCTTTTTTTTCGTGAACGTTGAAAAACTTCTAGCAATCACTTCTTCGTCCCGTCGTTCTAAACCACAGTAACTTCTCGCGACCAAGAATAAATCGAACGGCGAATACAAACAGCGAATCAAATAATAATATGAGCACACATGCACGCAGACCGCGACAAATCACCTTTCCTTTGAATACATTCAATCTCAGAACCGGTAACCCAAATCAAGTCCCACAACCATAAAGAATCACTCGGAGTAATATGGCGAAGTATAGCGTATAAGTCTATATCGTGTTTGTACTTGCGCGATTAAAAAATAAACATTGATTTCCCCAAGGGACGAAAACGGATCTGTGGAACACGGTATCCCCGAAAATGGCCCAGCGCGTCTTCTCTGGCATGCTCAACGAGTCCCTCTCCATCATTGTCGCTCGCTTCATTCACGTAAGGATAAGAAGAACGAGATAGAGAGACGGCGAACGATCGGATTTATGTGTTGGATCGCGCGCTGTCGCAGTCTCTTGGTTGCGCAGATGTGTTATATACATTGTCTTTTAAATAAGCGGTGGTAGCATCTTTGCTCGCATGTTTGTATTCTACGGTGAATAGTAGGCACCACTTATTGGTTTAGTAGGAACATACACAAATGTCGTAGAGGAATCAGTAATTATGGTTGCTTTTCATAGTTATTTCGATCATTGAACGTTCTTTAAATAGCTATTAATTTGTGAGTTCGTTTTTTTGAAGTTAGCGCTTTAAATATTTTCCATTAATTTAATGTAGCAAAACTATATAGATTGTTTTTAACAATTTCATACACAACTTTAATTATATAAGATTTAAGTTAAATGACAGAACTAATTGAGAGTGTCATTCCTGTAATGGAGTATATTCCAAATTCTACAAAAAAGAAATTCAGAGTCACTTAATTGCTTATGTCAGAGCTAATTCATTTATTTCTTAATACTTTTTTTGTGAAATGCTGTATGCTTTGATAATTACTTACTTTTCTTATAAAACGATGGAATTTTGTAACACTTCATTAATTAGTAGTAACTTTTGAGAGCGTTAATGCTAGCATTTATTACGCTAAATGTTTTTAGTTTTTTATATGACGTAATTTAATTCTTATTTAATCTAAAAGTAAACGATTTTCATATATGTACAATTTTACATGCGGAATAAAATACTGAAGTAAGTAAGCGCCTACGTCACCTACGTGTATAAAAATGTCCATTTATCTTTTAGTAATTATATAATTTACATTTACCGGCATTCTTATATTTACCAGGATTTTCATTTATCACGCCAAAACATATTTTCTTATCTTGAGTGCACGTATTTGTTAGCATTTTAGAATGAACAAAATATGTATGTAAAATTAATTTTCCTGTTAACATGTCTCGAAAAAAAAGTTGCTTTTAAAGAAATAAGGTAATTTAAAATTATGGTGATTAATTTTGAAATTTAGTAATATTCATTTACTTAGACATGCTCTTTGATCCGTATGCGTTTCATAAAATGAATAATTCCCTTTATAAATGACATCGGTGGTATTATTCAGTATATATACCTATAGTGGTCTCAAGTGAGTTGCGTGCTCGTATCCACTAGAGAATTTCGAAGCGGACGCGCAATTCGTACGGCCCATAAAAGGCAATGCACTCTTTGTACTGTACTTTGCATGTAATAATAAAAATCTAGAATTTTAGAAAATTAGATTTTTATAATTGATTAAAATAATTCCTTATGTTACAATTAGAAAATAAAAGCGATAATTCTTTGCCAAAGGGTCGACCGAGCTTAGCTCGATCCATGCAGTTTTGGGCCGACGCCTTCAACGTGCTCTGCTGTACAGCTTACTTAGCATTGTGCGTTTGCGTTTCCGGCGACGAGATGATCGGATTAAACGTCGAGCGACTATCCCCTTACGCGCGGGACATACATGCTAAATGCAACGAGCTGCTTATTTGTCTGCTTCTCAGGGGTGCGCCGCTCAAGAGTCTTTTTCAGGTTTGTGTCCTCCAGATCTCAATAGTTTATTCATAGATTTGGAAAGATGAAATGTCGAGAAGTCATTGTAGTGAATGAATTTACTGAATTTTCTAAGATTAAAAAAGGGACGTTGGTATTAAATTAATAAATAAGTTAATCGAGCTATACGAAAGTCTAAATCTTTTTTGGGGTGATTTTAAAAAATTTGATCTAATTTACAACCATTTTAGTTCTTTACTTACGATTTAATTTAAATTCCTTTTTATTTGAAATAGTATTCCGTAGATATATAAGTCTGTAAAAAGTTAGTTTTTCCACCACCATAGAAGAGTAAAAATATACGCCAGTAATTTCAGCTTTGTAACCCACTCGTGATCATGTAACCATTTCACTTTGCAAGAACGTCGAAGTTAATCCTCTTATCAGACGATCTAAATCTCATCCAGAGAACATTTTAATAGTCCCAGGAAATTCAATTTTATATTACTGTCTAAGTCGTAATTTACTTTTTTTGAATGTACACGTATAGCAAAATAAAATTTTAATTTATTAAAAGATAATATCAATTAATCCAATAGAGTGAACGTTATTGAAAATCTAATTAATGTTTTTTTATTTTTTTCGAATCTTGATATTTCTGTTAATTTGTACTAAGAGGATTGTATTCCTCTAATGCACTCGTCTTGGAATTCGCGCTATTACAGGTATTCCGTAAAGGTCTAGATAATCTTACAATTTCAAAACCACGATTCGGACCAGCTCCGTGGCTGTATGTCTGCACACCCAATCTATTCGGTGTTTCACACGCGAAATCAAAAGGATTCCAGCACCTGACCGACGATCAAGCAGCGATACTTGAATTGAACGTCTTGAAGTCCCAGCCACAACCAAACTGGACACAATTAATCAAGGTAAATAATGAAATAAAAGGCTTTTATTTATAATATTTTACAAAGAAAAAAAAATTTTCATCTTTATACAATGATTTTCCACATAACTGGATTTACACAAGATAGAATAATAAGAATAATAAAAATAATCCTTCAGAATTAGAACCTATAAAGGATTTAGCATTTTTCAATAAATATAAAAAAATTTAAAAAAAGCATTTATTATATATTTTGAAACTTTTTTTTAATAGTTTTATTACCACTGTTTTCACTTTGAAAGAAAGCTGTTTTCACTTTGACGGAAACCCCAAAATTTTCCATACAGTCTAATCATTAGTGCAATATCAACATAAATATGGGGTTAACATAAAAAAATGTTCTTCTGAATTTTCTCCTTTTTAAATAAAAAACTAATATTTCCACGTCGCACAGTACTCAAGCTGCAACATACTTATCAAATTTTCACTTCATTCAACGCCAAAAAAAAAAAACTTACAGAGCTCAATACAGAACACAGAACCACCCTCTAAAGATCTTCCAATCTTCTTTCAGGTCCTCTCGATGAACAATTACGCGATCGCCCGCACCCTTCTGCGTATTCTCGTGCGCCAGTGTTGCCTTAATAACAGCGCGGAAGCCAACCGCATCGTCGTCGAGGAGTTCCAGCTGAAAGCCATAGCAAATGCCGCCAATACTTCCAGCGACACAGGCAACGGGATCAAAGAGGACAGCGATAAGTGCGGCGGCTTCCTCTGCACGGGCAAGTCTTGCAAGCGCACAATGAACATCACACCTGCTGCAGGATTGCACGCTCTCGTGTACACCCTCACGGAGACGGCTTGCGAGCCGTTGCGCGTACTGCTGCCCGCGTTGAAGCAGGATCCGGCCTGGTCGAGTTATCTCGATCGTCAACAGGTGAACGGATTCAAATAATTTAGATCAGTAAATAATAACATTAGTTTAATTACTATTGAGAACGCATTTTGTAAGAAGTGCAGGTTTCTTTTAGTTTAAATCGTTAGAGAAATTTTATAGTTTGCCTTATGTAAAATACCCATTAACTTTTATTGCATCAGATTTCGAAAGTAGGTAGCAATTTAACTTTTAGTGCCGTTGAAATTCTTGATTAAAACTAATTGTTTATTTAACATGTGATACGTTGGCCAAATTACTTGTCGGCTATAAAAATTATAAACGTTTTTCAATCAATTGGGGACAAACATTCAAATGTATTCTTGCCGGCATTAAATACGAAAGTAATCGAAGTACTGTTTTCCATTTGTAATTGACGAAGCACAGTTGCGCAATGACATTAAACTTTTCGGACGCGAAAAATGATTTGAATTTTTATTTAAAATTTTATGACAATATCGGAATTATACGTCAGACAGAAATTTATATCGATATTCATTGAAATTTTCATTTTATTGCTTGATATTGGTCTAATTTAAATTGAAAATCTCCTTTTCAAAAGTGCGCCAGATTAAAACAACGTGATAAACTATAATACATTTTGGTACGATTCAAACGATAAAATACGCATTTAATAAAGGTGCTGTATAAATCATTTTAAAAATTAATACATTCATTGATTTGGAAATTTCCTTGTATTTATGTTTCCTCCCGCGCGAAAGGTGTGGAATCAAGCGCGACCGCCTTGGCTTAACGCTCTGCTGGACTTCTTACGGCCAGTTATGACACCGATCGTGGATACGCTACTCGAGGCGGTGAAGGTAAGGCAAATTAGAAAAAATTCAATTAAAACTCCCTTGAATTATTCAAGCCCATCCTCCGCGTCATCTGAAACTTCTCGATGCCACCATTTTCACGAGAAAAAAAGAGAAAGAAAAGCATCTTGTCCGAAGTACTTAATAAAGAAATTACAAAGTGCGCTCGTATTTACAAGATGCGCTTTAAAACGCATCCATCATGCGATGTCTCATACTTACGCCTTTTTTCATGAAAAAAAAAAAAAAAAAAAAAATAATGAAAATTTAATATCGTCGCTGAAATATTTGCACTTTAATTAAAATCCCACATTCGGATAAGCAAAAAATTGTTTAATAGGATTATAGCTAGCTCGAAAGTTTCTCTGGAACCGGGTGAAAACTTTCTTTCGTGAGAAAATGACCGGGAGGAGGTCAGAAACTTTTGACGCTTAAGTGAAAAGATTTTCAGTCAGAAGTATTTCATAAATATTCAAGCGCGTGAAAATATTCTTCATAGAGGAAGCTTTGGAACGGTGAAAAAAATTTTCGAGATAAAAAGGTTCAAAAACATATTTTTTTGCCTAGTGGGCCGAAAGTACCACTTTCGCTCCCGGCGTCCGATCGCGAATGTTGTATTTTCGGCCTCA